>JAFIDM010117117.1:0-18183 GCA_023159025.1 Thereuonema tuberculata
GGTCTTCCGTCAATAATACGCTCTGTACGTCCAAACCGTTGCTTCAGTCGATCCACTGCTATCGCATAGTTCTCCTGACGAAAACGCGTTCCAGAAACTGGTCCACGTTGAAATATCTCCATTAAACCTTGGCAGGTCGAATTTAGGAAGTCGCATTGATAATTCTCCATTCCTTGGCGTACCGCTAGAAACAAACCTAGACCCAAGCTGGCTCGGAGATGGACTTCCAGTACAACAATTTGACAGAATACGACGTAACCTTTCTAACCACACAGCAATGTATTCATTATACTTCATGATTCCTTTCATTTCTTCGTCAATTTTCTCAAAATTCAGTTCCAAGTCTACATCAACTTCTTCATTCAAATCATCCAACATAATCCTTTTCTAACTTTTCAATCAAATCTTTAGCCAGTTCGGCGTTTTTCGTCTCAAACACCGTCTTCAATTCACCTTCCATTCTCGTTAACGTTGTTCTCACAGAATCCCGCTCCAAAACAGCCTTCGACGCCATTCCCCGTCAGCACTGCCGGTAATTACACAGAAATTTCCAATGGAACACACGAACGCAAAGAAAAAAGGCTTAACGACGAACCATCGAACGCAATACGACGGCAGCCCTTTTCTCCCTCTCACTACCGGTAATTACACAGAAATAATAAACAGCTTACGTTTGTATCAGTCCACATTCGACGGCGAAACATACGAACGCAAAGAAAAAGGCTTAACGACAAACCATCGAACGCAATACGACGGCAGCCCTTTCCTCCCGGGTTTCGGCACCATTTAAAGAATCTTATTGACTAGATCCCTCGGAGAGTGCTCTTGGGAATATTAGCGTCAAGGAAAAATAACTATAATTACGCAAAAAGTTAAAACTGTTTAAGAAAAAGGAACACATGAACTTTATCTCTAGCTTATCTTACAACGAAAAATCTACAACAATTGCAACCACAGAGACTTCTCGTGTCTCGTTGCCTCGTATCTTAACAATTCAAAGCTAACAATAACAATTTTTTACACAAAGAATAGCAACGTTTGCAACAGCAGCCATTACAACAGTTTCTGCATTTGTTAAGCTTCATCTTAAAGCAAGTGTTTCAGTTGTGTATATATAAGAAGTATCACAAAGTTTACCAATGTATTATTAATTAATTAATTGTATTCATTTATTTATTAATTAATTGTAATAGTTACTATTAAGCAAGTAGTGTACAAGACATTCTCTATTATAATTATCACAGTAGATGTTGTTGTTGTTGGTTGGTGTTTTATGGCGCAAAAGCAGCTGCGGCTAAGCTACGCCAAAGATATTTTATGATTAGTTATAATTGCAATATTATAAAAGTAAATAAGTAAAGTTTGCATGAAATTACTTTTGGTTTAGAAAAATATCATTACATAAAAACTGTTAGAAGGCATCATTATCACAATAATTATTAAGTACTGGGTGGTTGTAAAGAAAGTGAGAACGGTGTAGAGAAGCATCTACTCGACGGATCACATCGCAGATTGGTGTGTATCTTAATAAGAACATTGGGAAGAGAATTTGCGAAATAAAAAAAATTAATTATTTTGAGAACCATAATTTAGCGTTGAACTTGTTAATTGCTCGTGGCATTATAGTCAATCCCATGTTATGTCTTCTGTAATCGTTTAGAAGTAACCATCGGTGTCTGCAAGAAAAACGAGCTTTGCTAGTGAATCTCTTGTACCAAAACGGCAGTAATGTCGCCGCTGCATTGAACCAATATCTTCGTTTGAAAGAAATGAGGGATGGACCTTTGTCTTTGAATGGACTGAAGAATATGATAAAGAAATTCGAAGAAACAGGCGAACTGGTTGTAGCTCCGAATAGAGGCCGGTATCCTGTGGCAGACAGTTAGGTGTCACTTATCTTTGCAGAAATCCAGTCTCATTGGGAGCTACCTGTAATTAGTGTCAAACAAATATCCCTGCAACTGCAAGTTCCCTAGTGAACTGCAAAATCCTACGGTTCATCCTGAAATGGTATCGTTATAAAATTCAGAGGATACAGCAGCTGCAACCACAAAACTCTGAACAGCATACCGACTTCGCTTTGAGATTTCTGGCGAATATGCAGCTCGACGGCGTATGGTCTTCTAAAGTCTTATTGACTGATTAGGTACATTTTACATTACAAGGAGCTGTGAATTTGCAAAGCTGCGGAATTTGGGGTCTGACACTTCCGACTGCTTTGCTTGCTGAGTCTTTACATTCCGACTATGTAATTGTATGGTGTGGATTTACCGCCAACTTTATTATCGGATCTTTTTTCTTTGAGGAGACATTCCTCAAGGCCCCGTACATCGATCGGTGGATGGACAATTTTACACAAATCTTCTCCGCGACAACATTATTCCTGCTTTGCAAGAGCGTAATTACTTAGACACAAAAAAATTCGTGCAGGATCGTGCATACTTCAGGTAGCCTACACAATTATTGCGCATCACATTTGGTGAGGACAATTTAATTTCTCGAACGTTTCGAATGCTTGGCCAATACGATCCCCCGACCTCAACCCAGGCGATTGATTTTTATTTTTTAAAATTATGGTGTCATTTGAAAAGTCAAGTTTACTAAGATAAAATTGAATCGGTTGCTAAACTAAAGGCACGAATAACACAACATGTTGCAACCATTTCCCGAGACATGCTTCAAGCAACTGTGGATTGTGTCGGATCATGTTTCCAGCACATTTTGCATATGAATGGTTCCCATATTGATTTCAATGAAAGGATAAATTTGTTCAACTGGTATTTTCTTTAGTTTTGTGCACAAACGTCACCTGATACCACTCATCAGTCAGATTTTGTCAATAATAATAAGCCTAGAAGATGCGAAGAGCTACGAATCTCGCAACCGGTGAATGGAAAATTGGGTATTCTCAACATTTTCTTCTTTTTTCGTGTTTCTTTTACTCATTTTTCATTTAACATTCCGTTTTTAAGATCACATTGGTCTGTTTTTTGAACTTTCATTTAATTCCTTTTGTACGTAACAGTTAATTGGTCAAAATTTGTACGCTGTAATGGTTACAGATATTTATTGTTTGTTTGTTTGTTTGTTTTTAGAGGCTTGTATGAAGGTTAAGTAGATCCATAGGTTATCCACGCTGTCTGAGATAATCATTAATATGTAAATATGGTTGTTGAGCCTTAATTAGGACGAAAGAGCTGCCCCAGATTACCGTTAATGATAATTCAAGGCTTGAATGGAAAACTGCACAATCTCAGTATTTGCTATTTTTATTATATTTATTTTATGCACGTTAAACCTCCCTGTTACCATAATTTAATTTCTTTTTCATAAATCAGTAATGCATAATTTATTGAAGTTTTATCTTTTTCAGAGAATTCGCTAATTTTAAACTAAACGATTTTATAAGCCAAGCAGTTTTTGTGAAAAAGCTCCACGAGCGCTATGGTCCCATTGTCCGTTTCTGGCAAGGAGGTGAATTGACTGTTAGCATCAGTTCACCAGACATGTTAAAAGAAACTCGTCATCTATCACTTTGTCCTAGTGAGTAAATACTTTCCTAAATGCATCTTTCATAATTTAAAGATTTTTGTCAATAATGGGTTGCAGATATAAAATTAAATTTTAAAAGATGCTTTGTAAAATTATTGTTGTTTTAATATAAAGGAGAAAAGATGAAAATTAAAAGTTTATGTAATATTTAGAAAAAACATAGTAATTAAAAAATTGCGGATAGCCAACACACAGGAGTACTTATTATGTACAATTACAAAGTTCACAAAGTGAAATTCAGAAGTTCACAACAGGTTTCGCCTCCAATACGAGGCTTTGACGAGTGACCAAGTTCACTCGTCAAAGCCTCGTATTGGAGGTGAAACCGGTTGTGAACTTTTTAATTGTATAAAATGTTTTTTAACTAGTCGTGTGTGTTGGTTCTCCGCAATTTTTTAATTACAATGCGCACACGTAAATTTCTATATTTTATTACAAAGGGGATTATAATCTATATAATAATGTAAAATTATTAAAACTCTTGTCAAATCCAAACTTTAAAAATCCAGAAGAAAGACTGGGAAAAAAATCAATTTAATTCCGAATCATCAGATAAGGAATATCAACTCTTTCACCTCAGTATATTGAAATAGTTTGTGAATAATTAATTAATTGTCTATTTATTTAATAATATTCAGCCTTTAATTTCATTTCAGTGTCTTGCATTTTTTAACGATATAATAAAACTAATAATTTTTTAAAATTAGGAAATCAAAAGAAAAATCAACCATTTTTTTAATTGTCGCTGCACGTAGATTACTAACTTTAATGTCATATACCGTTTACGCTCCAATAGAGGCCCCCGGCGTTAATTTGCAAAACTAGCCTCGGCTCCCGGCGCTTAATAGAGACCGGCTGCTATTAGAGACCGGCATTATTAACAAAAACCTTCAGAACGCAATATTTTTACACATAAATACCGGCTAATATTACAAATAGGTACTTGAATTTCACATGCTTCATAAGACTGTTAAAGATAAATGGCAATGTCTTTCTGTACCTTTCGCTGCTATTCGTCGTCCGAACCCGCAATGACGGCTTCGTTGTTGCCGAGCGGCCGCCTCACCGAAAGTTTCTTTCGCGTATTCCACCGGTGAATCTTCAAAGCAATGTCAAATGATCGCTTCGGCGGCATTTTGTAAGGCAATGTGTCATAAGGTGTTATGCACGACTATAAAGATACGGACGCTTACACTAGTACCGGTAAAAATATCAAAAGACCCGGCTACTGTCAGAGACCGGCTACTATTTGGCCGTGTCCCCTCTACAGCCCGGCGCTTATTAGAGACCGGCGATAATAAGAGCCTCGGCGTTTATTGGAGCATATACGGTAATTGATATCTCGAAAAGTATTGTATAACTCTAATATGGCTTGCAAATTTACCATATTTGAAATCTTGAGAAAGAACAATACATTCAGAAAAAATTGACAACATTTAGATGTAATATTTTAACTTTTTTTAATTACTAGAAATCTTTTAGTTAGTTTTTCTTTCTTGGACAGTCTCGATGTATATTTTTCAAATTATAAAACATTTGACGACATTTACAAAAACTTGTACAAAATGAATGACCTTACTATCAATAAACAGAATTCTTTTTCATTACCGAGCTCTATTTATTATAAAGTTTGTATTAATCCACGAGGTATTATTTCAACTTTATTCAGGTATTCTGACAGAGCCATTTCGAAATCTTACTGATGGTCAGTCCTTCCCTTATCAAAGTCCAGAAGAAATATTGAAAAGACGAAAGCTGTATGATCAACAGTTATCAATGAGAGCTGTTAAAACCCATTTCGACATTCTAAAAGGGGTAAGATTTTAATGAATCAGGCATAAGAGGTCGGTAAACAGTGAATTTAAATGTATAATATACTAAAAAAACAAACATGATAATTGATTGCTATGAAATGTATTTTAAAGTTCAGTGCACGAAAGAAAATCTTTGGATGACATAATTTCCTTATAGATTAATGTTTCCAGGACGTAACACGCCATCTAATGCTGAAATTCATAACTGAATCTTATAAACATTACGAAAACATTCTGATTTTGTATTGTTTATAGTTACGAATATATTTTTATATTGTTGTTATTTTTATTATTTTAATAATTTTATATTTTTTACGATTATTTTATTGAAAATATTAATTTGTCATATTTTTTTTATACTTGGAGTTGAATGTGTTTCAACTTTATTTCAAGTATTACAATTTGAATTAAATTGGTCTTATTGACCCTGAAAAGGGCCTTTTTTATTTGCGTCGTGAGGAATTCCGTGACGTCTCAACCATCCAATTAATTCGACTTTTCTGTTGTTTCTGGTTGGAGCCTTTTCAACTTCAACAGAATGATACGGTGCATTTTCTATTACAGTAATAGAATTGGCGGGAATATTTGGAAGCAGTTGTTCTGCAAACCATTCTTTAAATCACTCATCATTCATCTCGTCATGATAATTTGCTGAGTTCGTTCATCACTCATCACATGTATTTCATCGTTCTGACTCTTAAAATCTCGAAAAACGTTCCAATTTATATCGGTGGATTGGCTGCTTTTCCTCGCTGACTGACATAACTTCATTTTTCGAAGACGCCATTTCTATAGTTGACGTCATGATTTCCAGATGAAAGTAAGTGATCAGAAATCGCCAAATAAGGAAGTTTTTCTCAAATGGACTCAACTACAGAATTATTGAACTTCAGAATTTATAACTTTTCATCAATGTTCTGGAATTATCTTCTTGTAAAACTTAAGTGATGAATTATTGTCAAATGAGAAATTGAATTAATAGATTGCACACTGATTTTCTGTTGGTCCGGTATAGAATAAGATTTAATGCCAGGGATTTTTTCTCCATACGGGCCTAGTGTTACTTACCATGTGTAAAATGATAACAAAGATTCTTTCCTGGGATTTAAAGGCGGGCAAGCTTTGGGCTAACTATCTCAACCTGATAGGTATTTTGTCATAGAAACATCGGAATCTAAACCTTCGGCGCACCCTCAGCATATATTCTACGTTACATCTTACGATATTTTTTACACTTCTCAATCCCGTCTCTATGTTTATTCATCTTCAGTCCAATTACTTTTAGTAACCACTAAATTCACTGCAATGGATCCTTATTTGAACTTAACTAGTTAAGAAATAACTTTTCTTCTTTTATTAATACATTGTCCAAGATTTTTTTTAACTGGTTTAATTTTACAACTTTAAAACCTTGTTATTCTTAAGACTATAAAAAATTGATTTTTATCCATTTTTATCCACTATAAAAAATTAATTATGTTTTTAAAAATAACAATCTCTCATAAACCTGTCTAGATGTACTTCCATTTTGCGTACTCGCATTAGTACTTTTGTCACTGAATATTTAGTAAATTTTGAACTGAATATTTAGTAAATTTTGTAAATTATAAAAATGTTTATTTTTATAATTCTGACTTTTTTAATTTTTTTATCAGGTCGCAGAAGAATTTGCATCCAAGTGGCAAAATGGAGGCACAATTCCTTTTTTGGATGAATTGAATAGCGCTGCCCTAAAAGCTATATTGATAGCCACATTTGGAGAAGCATTTGCAGATGAGAAGATACGGGAATCATTTAAAAACGAATATGAAATGGTAGGTTATTCTCGAATAACTGTAGGCCTAATTATTTAAAAATTCGTAAATTCCTTAATCAAACAACTTTTTTTTATCTTAAATAAATATTTAAGATTCTGATATTTCTGAACTTTTGATGAATTAAAAATTCAACCTAACATTGCAAGACCTTGAATTTGTCACTGCTTAAAATATAAACTAATAGTCTTATTTTTTATTTTTTTTAATAGAATAACATTTTTAAAAAATAAATTAAAGTTAGACTGGAGTTAAATAATTTCAATATTCGTCATTTAGTAGTCAATAAAAATTTTTAAAATTACTACTAATACCTAGAAAGTCGTCAGTTTAAACTTATGAACAATAATAATTTTACGCTTCTCAGTTGTTAACTTTTAACGGCTAATAAAACTTAGAAAATTGCCCTTACTTAATTTTTAAAGTAATGTGTATTAGGGACAGCTGTAAGTTATCACATCAGGAAAAACAAGGGGTTGTTGATCTTTTCGCCCTCTTTTATGCAATTGTTAGGGTGCATACAGACCAAGTTCCAATGCAAACCAATGCCAACTCGACCGAATGTGTTCGTTGGTTTTGGGATTGGAAACTTTTGGAAATGATTTTGATTTTGATAAAATATTGTCGTCCACATCGGATTTAGTTTTGAATTGGAAACCGCTGGTTGTAGTTCGGTCATTTTACGCGGCAAGGTTTTGAATTGATCGTCTCCGTAATGTCGTCAAGTGATGATGATTTATGTGCAAGTGTCGGATTTTTAGTTGTGAATTCTTTAGTTCAGAACAAAAAAGAAACGTAAACCGAGACGCTGGTGGATGACAACACCATATACAAATACAATAGTGCCTACAATACAAGTAATTTGCTGGATGAGCTTCGGAGTTCAACTGCAATACTCTGCCAAAGATCTATCTTCTTTTTTGAGAGTTTCTAATTTATATTGCTAGGATCCCATAATATAGGATTATCCTAACAATCAGTATGAGACACAAATCATCGTCCCATTCCATATCGACACAAGAAATAAACAATAAGTCCCACACGAGGGAATACTTGCCAACGACTGAAAACGTTTTAACTCGTCCACACCAAATCAAACATCTCTTTAAAGTACCGCTAAGCGACCGAACGCCAACGATCGCCTTGGAAACCGTTGGAATGCATTGGGGTGCGTTCACCACTGCCGCGCCGTACACATCGAGTCCAACGCATCCAAATATCTGTCCACCTGTGCCTTGGTATGCGTTGGAGCTTCGGTCTGTATGCGCCTTTAGGGTGGGGCCAGACCGAAGCTCCAACACATACCAAGGAACATGTGGAGAGATATTGGGATGCGTTGGAATTGATGTGTACAAGTGGTGGCGAACGCACGCCAATGCATTCCAACGGTTACCAAGGCGATTGTCGGCGATGGCCTGCGTTCGATCGGTGTGGACGAGTTAAAATGTGTTTAGTCGTTGGCAAGTATTCTCTGATGTCGGACATATTGTTTATTTCTGTGTCGATATGGAATGGGACGATGAGTTGGGTTTCAAACTAACTGAACAATACCGGGACAATCCTATATTATGTGATTCCCAACTATAAAAATTATAAACTCTCAAAAAAGAAGATAGATATTTGGCAGAGTATTGCAGTCGAACTCTGAAGCTCATTCAGCAAATTACTTGTATTGTAGGCACTTCTATTTTTAAATGGTGTTGTCATCCACCAGCGTCTCGGTTTATGCTTTTTCTTTTTGTTCTTAAGTAAAGCATTTACAATAACAAATCCAGTACTTGCACATAATTCATCATCAGTTGACGCCATTACGACAAGATCAATTCAATACTTTGATGCGTCAAATGACCGAACCACAACCAACGGTTTCCAATTCAAAACTAAATCCGATGTGGACGACAATATTTTATCAAAATCACAATCCTTTCCAATCGTTTCCAACCTTAACCACACCTAACACATTCGGCAGAGTTGGCGTTCGTTTGCGCTGGAATTTGATCTGGCCCCACCTTTATGTTCTTGTTCTTTTAAATGGTTGCTAATCCTTGTTGATATATGTTTCTTTTTATAGATTAGCCATCAGACTTACTTCAAATGAAAAAAAAAATGAAAAATCGTATGTTTTTTCAAAGAAGATATAATACTTTTGATCCAGTCTTAACATATAAATACTCGTATACTTACACATCAACATTCTTCAAACAGAAATGAAAGCTTTTCAACGTATAAAGTTCTGAATCTTTTTTAGCCACAATTTGTCAAATTTACATAGTTTTACATTCTAAATTTTAGCCATTGTCTGATTAAAAAACATATTAAACTTCACTAACTGTCGCCTTACAAATTTGATTGCAAAAAATAAATAAAAAAAAATATACATTAACTTTATTTGAACAAAAATTACTATAATCAAAAAAAATATTTAGAAATAAAACCATTTTATATAATTGAAAATAAAATTTATTTATCATATTTAAAAAATATAATGAGCTGAAACTATAGTATTTTAATCCTTTTAATGTGTTAAAAAATTTTAATCTTTAAATATGTGTGTTGGTCTCATTACAGTTTTTAAATATGATAATTACATCTCAAGCATATTATATTGCTTAGTAAAATTTTAGTGGATGATAATTAAGTCGAATAAAAGGCATAATTAAAAATTATTTTAATAATTATTTTGTATTGGAAGTGTAAAATTTAAAAATAAAAAAAAAAAATGCTGCTCTAATTAAATCTTATAAATGTATTAGGTAATCCTTTATTAACCAAGAAATATTTCGAATAAAGTTTCTTAAAACTATTCTTATTTGTGTTGTTTGTGAGATGAAGCAATTTTATCGAAATCATTGATTTGACTTTTTGAAAATGTTTTATTTTCAAAAATTTAGGTTTCCAAAAATATTGGTCAGGCATTAACACCTGAAAAAGAAGAAATGTTTCACGCAGGTAAAATGTTTGATCTTGTGTGCAGAGCCGTTTCTAGGTGTTCTGCCAACTAGGCGAGAACTGAAAAATGCCCCCCCCCCCCCCTTTCAGATGCCGCCCCCCCCAAAAAAAAAAAAACGACAATCCTATTTTAACAGCCAAAAAAAAAAAACGGAATCCGTCCTTCGGCCGCCCTAAAATCTTGCCGCCCTAGGCGGCTGCCTAGTCTTGCCTAATGGTAGAAACGGCCCTGCTTGTGTGAATAAATCAAAAATTATTCTCTATAACCGTTAATTTCGCCAATATGTAATCATAGTTTAATAATAAAAACGTTTAATAAATAAAAGTCATTTTCCAAAAAAAAAAAAAAAAAATTGCCTTAAAAAAGCTCTTTAAAAAAAATCACTCAGCTGTATTTTTTGGTAATTGTGGTATAAGTGAAGCCTGAATTACTCGAAACAGTAACATTAAAATACTGAAGGCTTTTATACCCTTCTACTCGTATGTTGGAACTGTTGCGATACCCTGCGCCTACACGCTCAGATTCTGTTAATCTATTACTGAAGAACAAATACACTTCAGTTGTTAAGTTAAACAGATTTAAGTTGTTTTGTTTTCTTTATTGAATAAAAATAAAATTGGAAAATAAAATTCCTGTATTCCATTGCAATATTGCGAAAATGTTCAAATATCCCGAATGTTCTTCGAAGTTAGTTTATATACGTAATATTGTTTTGCATTTTTCCAGTTTTTAGAGTTTAAAGAATTATGTAATATTTAGAGATTAAATGTTTTTCACAAAGAGTACAAATATTACAGTCTACTAGTTGGCATCATCAGGTAGGGCAAGTCGTCAGTGAACAAATCGGGTCACAGTAATTGAGATACTAGATTAATAACAAGAAACATCATGAGAGAAATCATAAATTAAGGAAAATGAGATAATTAATTACCTGGCCTCATTTCCACTATTCCTATAGAATTTCTTTTTGAAAATGCTTTATAGATTAAGCATTTTTAGTTTACAATTAAAATCATTTTATTTAATCGAATTTTTAGGAGATGGAAATTAAAATCCAAATATCATAATATGTGAAGTGGTAATTTTTTATAAGCAGTTTTTAAACAATGATTTTTCTTTTTCTTTTTCAGCTTTGAAAAAACTGAAAGCCATCGTCAAAGATGCTTATGAAATGAGACGCGAAGAGCTTAAAAAGGGTTCAGATACTCATATACTCATTGATGTACTACTCGAGGACTACATTCCTGAAACCCAACGAGATGCCGATGGACTGGTTTTCTTTTTAGGATCTGGAACTGTCAATTTTGGTAAGTTGTCAAATTACGTTGCTTTTAAATTATACCATTTCTTCTTAAGATCCTAGCATTTGATATTTGATTTTACTGTTTTACTGGTGCACTGTGGTGTGCACCAGCCAACAATCGAAGCAGTTATCAGTTGAAGAGTCGTTATTGTGCGGTCACAGGGGATGAAGATTGGCCATACCTATGTCACGTGGTAAGCGACGGTTCTATAAATCTATTTGAGGGCTCAGACGTTTTTCCTTTTTCAGTGAAAATGCACAGATTTCGTTTCTTGTTTATAACATAGAGGAATTGAAGATATAAAATATATATATATAGAACCGTCGCTTACCATGTGACATAGGTATGGCCAATCTTCATCTCCTGTGGCCGCACAATAACGGCACCTCAACTGATGACTGCTTCGATTGTTGATTGGTACACACCACCCTTAGACTTTTATAAAAAAATTCACAGCAGACTTTTGTTTGAGACTTCTTGTTGTAGTTTCCACAATATCTAACAATGAAAACACTTTTTTTTTTTCAAACACGAATTACTAAATATGATTTCGGGAGATCTGTGGTCCTGTGGTGCAGACGCTGGTCTAAGGTATGGAGGAGACGGATTCAAATATATTCGGAGAATTTTCCAGGATTTTCCTTCTTTATAGCTCCTAAAATTCACCTAATCCCCTATAAAATAAGATGGATCTTCCTGAACCCTAATTTTTTCTATTGATTGAGAATGCCTTCATATGAATGGATTTTAAATGCACTTTCTGTGCAAAAAACGAAAGTGATCCCGATAATTTTTGATAAATTACCGTCATCTTAAAATTTATCTTTAAATATAGAATATACATCTGTATACAAAATAAAGTAAGAAACTTATTTCCAGAAAATTATCAATTGAAAATGAAATTGAAGTAAGATAATGATCCCCATTTTATTGAGGACTGGTTGAGCCCTAGTACCTGGAAATGTAAGAACTTGCTAAAAAAAAAAAAAAAAAAACTTAAAATTTAAACAAAAAATTGGGTTCTATCTATTTGTCCAGAGACTCGAAAGAGGCTGTTAGATAGGATTGCCTCTGAAAAGATATTTCGTCCTTGTTTTAAAAGTGTTTTTTTAAATGTTGAAGGATCCCATTTTGCAGACCATTTTAGTCCCTCTGGAGGAATGATGATGTATGTAGCCCCAACAGTTCCGTAATCATTGGGATGATATTAACATCAGATGATCAGTCCGACGCTCTCCCTCCTTTAACCGTAAAAGAAATCCGGTCCCCATTTTACTGAGGGCTGGATAAGCCCTAGGACCTGGAAAAGAAAGACCCTGAGAAAAAATCCCCTACAGCCCTCAGCCCAGCACCACTGGACCCAGACTCTACTCAGATGTGATGTTACCATTAATTTTTTTTCTTTTTATTAGCTCTAACGCAGCTTCTGTATCAACTAATAACGAACCCACAGTATCAAGATAAAATTTACGAAGAACTTAAGACAGTTTTAGGAGATGATTCCGTTACACTAGAAAACTATTTGCAGCTGACGTAAGAATTCATTTTCCCAAATCACATTTCTTTTTTTTTTCAGTTTTCCTAATTAATTAGTCAGTGAACAGAAACTGTTGGTGGAAAAAAGTTTTTATTTTCAATTAATTTCCTAAATAATTGCCTCAGTATTAAAAGTTATTAATGTAAATTTTTTTTTTATTATTTAGTTATTTGCGGCAAGTTATCGATGAAAATCTTCGTTATCCGGGTGGTTTATTTACAGCACGAAAGGCTGAGAAAGCCATGACAATTGCAGGTCATTTTATTCCTAAGGGAACGCCTATTATACAGTACTTAGGAGAGGCCAATCGAGATCCAACTCAATGGAAGAATCCAAATGAGTAAGGATCTTATTGTAATTTCTGTAGAATTTATTTGAAAAAAAGATATGGATTTTGAAGACTTAGCTTATTTAAAAAAATGTTTTTTTTTCGATTAAAAATTGCTTTTTTTTCCTTTTAAGTATATGTTAAATTATGTCTCACGTTGTTGTGGGCTTTTGTTAGGTAGCCGACAATGACAGCAATTATGCCAGCGCAACTGTTAATAGCACTAACTACAATTTATTATTATGCGCCTAATAGAAAAAAAAAGCATGCTTTAGTATCAATAGTAAGCACCTAACAATGTTCAGTAAGCAGACTGATTGTAGATAACAAAAGAAAACGCGACTTTGTGGCCTTCCAACTTCTTTCGGGAACTCCTATAAAATAAAATTTAATAAATGAGAAAAGGCTTGATCTTAAATAATCTTCAACTTCTGAATTTTATAACAACAAAAAGAAAAGTGTTTTGAAATAGTGTGTTTATGGAAGTCAAAATCAAAATCTACACTAAACCGGAAATATATGTTGTTTATAGATTTCATTTTGTAAAAGGAAGAACTACGTAAAAGATTTTTTTTCGACTATTTATGGTCTCTGACTATTGTCACCAACACAATTACGACAGGATGAATTACGCCCCCCCCCCCCCCCCCGAGAGTTTAACAGAATCAAACAATAAACTTTAAAAATCAAATGGGTTTTTCAAGTTGACATGTTAACAATAAAGTTTGAAAAAGCAAAAGTATATTATATACATCGCTACTGTATCATTTATTTTAAAGATTTTGTTATTTAAAGTGACTCTTTTTGTGGATAGAAGACGACATCAAGAATCATTTATGCTTGTGGAATGAATAGTATAACCCGTGGCGGTACAGCTAGGGCTAATCGGCAGACAAGCTCTCTTCCAAGGTATTATCCCTCCGCGATGAATATCTTGGATTCAATCCCTCCCACAAAAATCCGCCCCTTTCCACAAAAGATCACTAATCCTTCATTGAGTTAAATAATAACCTAAAAGTTCACAAGTTATAAACATATATTGAAAGGTCTCAAACATAAATGGGTAACTTTATTTTAAAAAATCTTTACTAAAAATGTTCTAAACTTGCCTACGCTTCTAGTTATTGGGGTAATTTAAATACTTGGAATAGTTGCATTTTGGACACTATTTCTTTTTTTCTGTCTAGCATTGGTTAAATACAATGAATTGTTTACTATATTGTCGGATACCTTGTCGACAGTATCATCAGTTTAAATATAACCGAAATTTTTATTACCAACAATGTTACTAACCTTGTCAAATGCTGTAGGTAACATATCAGAATTCTTTGTGAAGTGTATTAGAAATTTTAATTGATTTTTTTATTATTTTTGTCTTCAAGAGAAAGCTAATTTTTTTAAAAAAAGAATGGTTAGGTTTGACAGATCGAAACCTCCCTTGAAATTTTTATCATTTATTCAAGACTTAAAGTAGTTATTGTAAACCAAATTTTAGCTGCCGATAGGCCCTGGAAGTGCGTAAAAAAATGCTAAAAATGTCACATTTCCTCATTTAAGTTGGACTACAAATAAGCAACAAAATTTTGAAGAAATTCAGGTAGCCATTTTGGTGAGGATTTTCGGAGGTGATTTTTGAGGAATGAGAAATGTGGAGACAGTAAATAAATTGAATCACAGATGAACTATGTATCAAATTTTAATGAAAATCCGTCCAGACATTTTGTAAGATTGAAAAGTGGGGGAAAATATAAACGTCTAATTATATTCCCTAGAGATGTTAAAAATTTTAACTTGTATTAATCCCAATATGTAATCCTAGAAAGGTTTTAGCAAGGAATCAGGTATGTGTGAAACAATTATCAACTTATATAATTGGCTAATTTCGTCTGTCTTTCTGTTTGTCTGTCTGTCTGTCTGTAACTCGATATATTGAAGCTATTAAGATAGATCCAAGGTTCTCAATGGTACCATTGAATCACGGATACTCAAATTGGATAAAAATATTAGTTCATTGTGTCATTCCATGTTTCCATGAAATTTTATTCTTGGGAACTGACCTCGACAACTGAAATTCTAACAAAACATACGTTCAAAACCAAATAATTTTGTTACCACTGCATCCATTTTAATGAAATTTGGCATACCGGTACTTACCCAGTTGTTTAAGCTGATTTCGAAACTCAAAACCATTTTTGCCGTAGAAGTTTCGTTCACAAGTTAGCACAGTATTTAGATTACATTTACTTTATATTTGATAGTTGATAATAAAATGATTTTTGAGATTCTTTTATGCCTGTCGTCCGACAGGCTTTGCTGCTAGTCTACATCATAAATTCATACTACACTATGAATTAAGAAATGAATCCGTAGTTAACACAAAACATTTAATGACGTGTAACTATCACAAATTAAATATGCCTCTATAGGCTTATAATTCAATATTGACTACTATACAACTTTTGGCTTTGGCTACAAGCTATGGCGGCTTGCTATCAACACTGATACGATAACACTGATTTTGGCTGATCACCGATAAACGTTTTCACAGATAATGCTAAATTAACACTTCTGCTTTCCATCAGTCTTCGGCATAATTTTCCTGAATACTGCCTTTGCACTTGGTGAATCACGGCTCACCGAATCACCTCCCTTGAAAGTTACATCCGCTCTCGACAGAGATCACGACGAAGAATCACTTAACGATCACCATTGTTTTAATATGCATGACTCACAGAGCGTACTCTTTCTTTGTTCTGTATCACTATCCCTTTTCTTTGTAGTCAGGGTTTCACAATTTTGGTTTGTACTTACAATTTACGTAAGTATCATATTTAATTTCTAATTATTTTAATTTTAATTCACCAACACAGAATTGTTCCAAATTACACATTTTTAGGTGATACGCGTACAAACAACAAACAAACTGATAAATAGACAAACAGATAAAGAAAATGTTCAAGTGAAATTTCGCATATTCAATCAATTAGAGCTGTTCTAATGATTTTCTGCTTCTCTAATTGGGGTCTAAGCTTAGCAAATGAAGCTAACCCTAATTTTACTCAAATTAAATACTATAACTAGAATATTTTATATTCTATATTTATAATTACTTTCTTAATAATTTACCTCGTTTATTTTTACTTCCTTGTTATTTTATGGTAATGTGCTTTTATTGTAATTCTAGATTTGATCCTGACAACTTCAGTCCTGAAAACTCGAAAGGTCGACATTCGTATGCCTACAAGCCATTTGGTTTTGCTGATTAAAGAATCTGTCCAGGAATGAGTTTTGCTCTGATGTTAATGATTACATTTTCTGCTGTTTGGCTTCAAAAGTGGAAATTCAGTCTTCCTCCAGGAGAAGCTTTTGTGTTCTCGAAAATGGAAGGATTCGATGGATTTATAGAAAAAGAGGTTCAGATAAAAGTTAGCCATCGCTGATAGCAACAACAGAACTAAATTTTATCCTAGATTTTCTTTTGAATTTGTTTAATTAGTAAATTAATTAACTAGTTTAATTTTGTATTTAAATATAGAGATATGTTTCTAGAAAGGCACAAGGGGTAGTAAAAAAAAAAAATAAATCATTAGCCGCTGATAATCCTATTTTATAAATGTAAACATAAAAATAGTTGATTTTTAAAGATTTTACCATTCTATAAAATTGTTTTAATGTTAGATTCTATGAAACCTTCATAAATTTACCTGTAATCGTCTTTGTTTTTTATATTGATTCTTTACAAAAAAATAAATAAAACTTAACGTTATTGTCGAGTTTAAAAAGAAATGCGTTTTAAAAATACATTGATTTCAAAAATCGTATTCTCCGATATCAATCTGCAAAATTTTCTGTCGTATAACTAGTATTATATTTTCGCCGTGTAATGAAAGAACAGAAATAAACTTCTCCTGTATAATTCAATGTGTTTCCTAATATTCTTTTTGCAATTTTGTTAAAGGGCACAGAATCTTTGTCTGTCAGTTTATTGACAGCGACTACGTCCATGACAAATGACCAGTGCTGAGAAGATTAAAAAATCAATATCTAAATAAAATGTTTTATTTTAAAAAAAGACGTTAATACCTTGTAAATATAAGTCAGAAATATTTTCTTTGTAAAAACTGATTAGCGTCAATTATTTATTTCTGAATATCGTAAAACCTGTCTATTATATTTAAATAACTTAAAACTAGCATAAGTATAAATGTTATTTAGTATGATTTTCACTATTCAATGAGAATTTTTTTCCTCAATTTGAAGCCGTAGGGGATAAAAGAAATTAAAAGAAATTGCACTATGCTCATTATAACCTCAAATGAAAAATAATATAGAAAAGCTAATAATATAAAAAAGAAAATTAAAGAATAGGTAAGATCCGTATTAAATAAAAAACAAGGTAATTAATGCTTTGTAGACAGTATCAAAAGCAAAGCGGCCCCATAATATGCACAATTTTATAAATAAAATGTTTTGTATTTTGGTCCTGAAGGAGGAGTGAGACATGATACTATAGAGGTCCTTTTTTTTTGAGGGATTTCCTCACTCCGGGATGAGATGTTATCTCGATATTTCGGCCCCGGGCCTCGGGCCTTCTTCGGGAGATGTATAAAAGTCAATCACATGAAGGAAAGCGCAGAACTAACAACTTCCGTCGTTAGTTTCTCGGATAAGTTGCTCATGATGTTTGTTCCCAGCAAATGGTGGCCGCACGGTGAGATGGAGAGGGGGTGGAAGGGAAAGGGAAGAAGAAGAGTCCTTGGGGACAATTTCTTAATTGCGTGGGGGGGGGGGTGGGCGGTGGCAAACCCAATTGGTCTATTCGAATTCAAAAACACCGTTATATTGAAAGACAGCAAAGGAAGTAAAACGGAAAATATATATATA
>JAFIDM010117118.1:6963-22361 GCA_023159025.1 Thereuonema tuberculata
AGTGTCAAGACAAGTGAAAAACCTTAACTAACTAGTATAAAAAAAATTATATTGATTCTGTTGATGTAAGATTGTTAGTTGTCTCTCGAAAGCTTTCGCCGTTTTGATGCTCTGCGGTGACTCTCAGAAGACTCCCTTTTTATGCATCAACAATAATCCGCCAACGTAGATTCATTCCACTTGCCCTGATATCTCGTTTCCAATGTTTTTATATCTTGAGGAAACCTTTCACCCTGCTCCTCACTCATAGCACCAAGGAAATAATTGATGTGGCTGTGTAGAAAATGAAGTTGAACACTTATTTTGAAACCCAGTGTTTTGAAGTTTCATCAACAAGTTCTTCATAATTTTCATCTTTTTTTTTCCTAGGAAGTTTTCAGTCACGCACTTAAAAGACAACCATGCAGATTTTTCTGTTTCATTCATGACGGTCGTGAAATTTGAAGCTTTCATCAGATCGCGTATCTGTGGTCCTTCGAATTTACAAGCTTTAATTTTTGCCTCGGTTTTTTTAGGAAATTTCCGTTTTAGATACGGAATTATATTGCTTTCATTTCCATGACTGGTAACAAATTGCTTCATGATTCCAAGTTTAATATGAAGTGGGGATAAAAGGACTTTTTAAAAGTAATAATGTCATTAATTAAAATATCAAAATAAAAATATATTATTTTTACATGTTCTGGGTACTAAATACAAAAAGGCACATGCAATTATATGAATTGTAAATTTTATATTTGATTGTAATATTTTGTAGTTCAGTATTGCCAAAAATTATAACTGTAGTTTAATTATGCACTGTAGTTTATATACGTAGTGAATTTTGTCATCAATAAGCATTTCAAGAAATTCCGTAAAATCATAATTTCTCAAAAACTGGACCTGATGAAACAAAACTAAAGACTTTAGTGTTTACACATAGTGTGGAACTGAAAAATATAGAGTTTCTCTGAAGCAAAATGGTTGCATATCAGTGTAATAACACATATAAATATCATGCCACTGATTGTGTTTTTCAGGTAATGAAGAAGCACGTCAGTGACGTAAGAACCCGGCTATGTTAATTTTTGTTATTATGTGTGTAGGCTTTTTCTATCTAACTAAGATATCCCACCTGTTAAAGGTTCTTTTCTAACTTTTTATTTCTTTAGGAAATCTCATGTTTACAATTTTTTTTAGTATTAAGGATAAAAAAAAAAGCTAAAAATTGAAAGATTGATGGAACCTTTCAATTTAAAAAAAATAAAGGATCCTATTATAGATCTATGTGAACCATGCAGGGTCGTGGAAGATAAGGATCCCGGCTTTCCATGACCAACAGCAACATTGCCTTACCATTTAGATAACATACAACCACTCATTTAGATAATATTTCATAAAAAAAGTGTGGTCCGTGGATCGACAAAAGATAAATTCTTTAATTTATTTTAATTTCTAACTTGGGTGTGGCTAGTTCATAGGAATAAAAGAGATCATGCATAAAACACAACGCTATATTTTCAATTATCAAAATGTTTGTAATATTCTTTCTCAGATTACATTAACATTTATTTAATCATTGAGTATATCTAACAAGGAAAATCTTCTTTTCACAACTAATAATCATTCCGGTTATTTAAAAGTTCCTTGGATGGAATAACTATTCTTAACTTGTGTCTTTAATATTTATGAAATAGTTCGTTTATTACTTGCAAACGTTCTAGTCCCTTTTAAATATTCTTTAGGAATTAACACTAACAAATGTCTGCTTGTCTTTTAAATACTTGCGAAGTTAAGTCATAGCTTTAAACTGATGATTCATAACCACTTGGAATGTTCGTCTAATCTTGTGCTGTGTTAAAATGTTCTTTGTCTTTAAAAGTTAGTAAGTTAGGACTTACTTGCTTTCTCCTTAAGCAAATCAGACGATGTCCGTTCCATTCAGCTTTCATTCGATTACCTGAATCCTTTTATTTGAAATGCTGCGATGAAACTTTCCTTAGAATCAAGTATGATGTCTCTCTGCATTCTTAATTACATCAGGGTTACATCTCCTGGAATACATACAATACTGATTAATATTTCACAATATTAATTAAGAGTGTCACTAACATAATGGTATCGAATTTCTGAGTTCGGTTTATTCCTTATCTTGAGCTAGTATTCTTGTATCTGCCATTATTCGTCGCCATTCTTCAGCTTAGAAGTCTTGCTTCCTTCATTCGAGGATGTTGAGGCTTAGCTTCGTTGTGTTCATTGTTTAACAATGGTATGTTGTATGCTGTTCAACTTTTGGCACTCACTTCCTGTTGTCATTGTTATCGCACTTCACTGTTTCTTCTTTGTTCAATAATTAACGATCCTCATGACACAAATTGCCCAGGTTCGAAATATGTAAAGAAATAAACTATTTATTTTAACTCCGAACCACAAAAAGACATCATTTAAGAATTGGGAATGTATTTACTCATTGCTTTCATAATAAATGTTTCTGTTTCTTTTCAGTTTACCTTTTATGAAGCAACTGAAGAAGCCATTATGTAAAAATTCAGTAGAAATCAACAATGCTATCAACACCTATTTGAATATAATTGGAAACAGCTCCTTCTTGTGTTCCACTTGCTACAGAAAATGCCAAGAATATACACTTTCTGTTATAACAATGAAATACACAGTTCCTTATGTAAAACTGAGTATATATAGATTTACAATTTTCAATAACATGTTCTTAGTTTTTAGAGAATATTACGCTTGGTCTGCAGAGAATCTTTTCGCTCAGATTTGTGGAAATGCTTGTTTATGGTTGGACTTAAATGCAATTGTTTGTGTAGAACTGATTGACACCGTGGGGAGATTCATTTGGAATACAGTAAGTTCAGCTCTTTTCAAGCTTATTTGTGGAAATGCTTGTTTATGGTTGGACTTAAATGCAATTGTTTGTGTAGAACTGATTGACACCGTGGGGAGATTCATTTGGAATACAGTAAGTTCAGCTCTTTTAAAGCTTATTTGTGGAAATGCTTGTTTATGGTTGGACTTAAATGCAATTGTTTGTGTAGAACTGATTGACATCCTGGGCAGATTCATTTGGAATACAGTAAGTTCAACTCTTTTCAAGCTTATTAACTCAGATTTTTTTTAATTTAGAAAATTTTAATATTTGAAGCAGTTAAATTGTGAAATAGTTTCTGTGCAGAAACCAATGACTTTTATTATTTTAAAACACCTACATCTAAACCTGATGTGTTGGTTCAGCTCCAGCAATCTTGCAATCACAAAATGACTACCTCTACGCTTAACATCTTAGGGTAGTTTCTCTTACTTCTTCAATACTTCATTCATATATTCTTTAATACTTAATCTTCTCCATTTCAGCATAAATATTATCTGTTTCTGTATCCTTGTCAGTGACCAAGTTCCATCAGTGCCGGCCTTAGAGCCATTCTACAAAAATATTTTGTTCATGTTTACATGGAACCTTTCTATCTGATAAAATCCCTGAACTATTCTTTCAATTCATTCCAGCTGAACCCTCCCATTAATCTCTATATTCAGATCGTCATCATTATGCACACAAAAATTCGTTATATTTTAACTTTGAACAGTAGCTCCCTATAACGATATTCCATCCAATACGTTTCCAAAAGCCCTGAATTGGGTCTTACTTCCATTAATCTTCATGCCTCTAACCTCCAAAGCCCTCCTTGACAGTTCAAGTCTGTGAGTCGTCTTCTGTCATAGAGTTGTGCAAATAATAATATCTGCTTATAATCTTTCAAGACGCCACATTTCTTGCCCCTTCTATCATTATATTCATTGTTATGTCTTTTGCAAAAAATAAAGACACTTGAGAGAGAATAACTTAAATTTAAGAAACTTAATATATGAATGCTGTTTTTTAATATATGTTTCAGGTTTCCATGGCTGCATGCATACCCTTGTTATTACTTTTAACAATGTCGACATGTCAGCTTAGATTTAACAATGATGTTACTTTTTTTTGTAGAAGGTCATTAAAGTGCATATGAATAAAAGAAGTTCAAACGGTCTGATGGACGGACAATTCTGTCTGACCTCGTAAGTGTCAGGGTCAGGAAACAAGAGCACTAAAGGTATGCTCACTTTTAGATGAAACAGGACTGACTTTGATATCCGAAACAGGATCAGTCTTAGAACCATTGTGACAGAACCTGCAAGTGGTGGGATCACTTCCCACCTATTGTTATTGTTCAGTCAATGCGTTTCGTGATATATCTCGCAATGCTGCCAATATGTTTGGCACAGGTGGCAGCTGATGAGGACTATTAGCAGAGGTATGATGTAAGTCCTTGTGATTCCTCCGCAAAATAGAACCGTTGTCGTTAGTCTCAACAACTGATCTAGGCCAAAATCAGTAGCAGTTTCTCCCTGCCAATCTCTCTGATCTCTTTTGATCCTAACCTAGTCATCTGATTTAAAATTTTGCTTACCGTGTCTTGTGCGATCAGCTTACAACGAATTTTTCAGTTATTAAACATCAGATATTGTAACATCAGGTAATGGCAATAGAGTTCTTGTTGGTCTTCCAAACATACTGCAGATGAATAAGTCCACGATGATATGTGTTCCTTACATTCAAAACTGCTAAAGAAATGTCAGAGATATCCTTGCTGCATTTACATAGTAAATTCTTTGATGTTTGTACAGAAAGTTCTGCGACTCCATTGGATTCTGAGTGTCCATAATATGAGATGACATGTTCAAAATCCAAGTCATCTGAGAAAGTTTTAAGCACTGATGATGAAAATTGAGGTCCTTATTTGACATCACTTTTTCTGGAATTCCAAATAAAGAGAACCACTTTTCATACTGCTGAACCACTGATTCAATCACAGACTAGGTTGTACAAAATTGAAGAACCCACTATTAACTATCCACGATCAGAAGGGAATTCTTTCCTTGAAATTCAAATAAATCTGTGACTGCCAGCTGCCAAGGCACGTCTGGAATCCTGTGAAGAATAAATGGTTCTTTCACGTTATGGCGTTGTGTTGCTTTACAAGTAAAACATTTGTAACGCCCGAAGTTATATTTTTCTCTCTTTCTATCCCCTTTATGTTCTTCATTTCATATATGAAAAATCCCTAGAAATATTTTCTTATTTCTTTATTTCCCGAACCTTACCTAAACGCTTCTTTGTCTTCTCGAAACAAATGTTTTCCCAGATGTTTTATAGTGCTCCCTCGAGCTCACTCCCCATCTAGCGTCCATCTTGCCTTTCCTTCATCTTTACTTCATTACCTTATTCTTTGTTCCATTCCATCCTTCCGCCTTCTAACAGGTGTTTTGGTAGATAGGTCGGCGCCCTTACTGCACCCAAACCGCTGCTCTCCTGGGTGTCGACACTATTGGGGGGACAGCACTTCCGAAATATAGAACTGCGAAAAGAAGGACAGAAAGCAGTGTGCAGGAAGCATCCGAGAGGGCGGGCGGCCAGCTATTTCGCCGCTTTCCGGATGCCCGGAAATACGCTTTCCAGATGCCGTTTCTACTGTGGCAAGGTAGACTCTGTTAAGCGAAAGTCACTTAGCCTATCCCATTCTGATGATATCGGCTGAGATCCGAGGTTCAGCGATAGCTAGCAGTCCCGAGGACTCTCGTTGTATCTAAAGAGCGTTCTTCGAATCCTCGGGTTTGCAAAGCAGCTGCACAGGTGAAACCGACGAGTTCACCTAAGTTATCTGCGCCCGGCAGGATTACTCTTCGAATGACCAAGAGTAAAGACTGAAGTCTAACCCTTATCTTCGCTTCTGAGAACAGCTACAAACTATGTGAACACTATTTAGTGCTCCAGTTTTCCTTTAAATATCTGTTTGCTTAATATATTCCTGTGGTTCCTCTTTATACCGGAAATTTCGATTTTCTCTTAACAATTTCCTAATATCTGTCTTTTATCAATTCCATCTAATTATTTGCCATCTTACTTTCCCAGTCTCCTTCAGTTGCTCACCTTCAGCTATCATAAATTGACAGCTTTTTAACAAGCAAACATTATCTTTTTAACAAACGTTTAACAAACTCTTTAATATCCACCATCTTCTTTTTACCATTCCATTCTTTTATTTAGTTTTCTGCTCCAGGCGTATGTTGACCTTCTCATGGTAATGCCTCAGAATCCTTGGTCTAAACTCTAATTTGGTCTCGTCTAACATACACCTCTATTCTTGTAGTGCTTTGTTTAATTGGTTTTTAGAATGTACTTAGTATCTTTTCATTCAGTAATAAGTTATTTCAAAATCGTGGGAGATTTATCAAGTACAGACTGAATAGTTGAAGAACATTTAGAATGTGATGTAGTAGCTAATATAAAGCTGCAATCTTGAAATACCCCCTGGAATATCAGAAAATTTCCCAATACCATACTGTCACAATTTGAAGTGCAAAATTCTATCTGAAGTTTGAATTTATAAATGGAGCTATTGGTACTGGATACCAGAAAGAAAAGACGATGAGTCTTCTTTAAAAATAAGCGCCATTCATCAACAGATCGACTACACGCTTACCTGGCCTTGTCAGTAAGAAAGCTTTCCAAACATTGCATAGAAATGATTGCATTTATACTTACAGAACTTACACTTCTGCACTGTTAATTTAGAATGTCTTATCGGGAAATGAGTAGATTTCTTTGTTTTACTAATTAATGATTTAAATAACATCATCCACCATTTGGAAAGCCAATAATACTTTTTTCTCAACAAAATATAGTAAATAATTGGTTTTATTTAGATAGAAATTATAAAGTTTCGTAGTTTCCGTTAAAGTCTTTTCCAATTGCTATTCTTAAGGCCTGATCGCACTATTCCATCTATCTCCGTCTCTCGTTAAGTTTCTGTAAGATAATTGCTTTTACGTCTCAGAATTGAGTCAACGGATATCTTGAAGTAGCCGAACATAGCCGTCTCCGCAAACGTAAGGCCAGCCAATCAGATCGTGTGTGTGTGAGACAACATCCAATTACAGAGCACTGATGTATTCCTACAAATTTTCAACAAGGATAGCAACTTCGCCGGTGCCATTTTGTTCACCGCTTCGAAGGGATCGAAGGTTATTACGAATTAAATATCAGATTGAGGAGATTATTTTTCAAAAATAAACAATATTTTTACTGAAATAAATTAATGCTATGCGTCAGAATGTGCAGATGTCACCTTTGTAAAGAGATTTTGAATGTTGAACAATCGAAATGCCGCTAAAGAATTAGAAGAAGAATTTCCGTTTCCTCTTTCGGTCTACTTCCGTTTCCGCTTGACGTAACTGGCGACGGTAAAGTGCGCGACGATTTTGCCGATGACGGATGCAAAGACGTTTCATAAACACAACGGAGACAGAATAGTGCGATCAGGCCTTCAGATTTAAGAAATAATTTTATTTCGGAGTTTAATGTATTTAAGGTTAGTTCATTTACTTTAGTGATTCTTCAATAATCTTTTCATTAAAAATTCCAGATAATGTGCCGTAAACAAATAAAAAAAAAGACAAGTGAAATTCATCTGCAAGGAAGATATCAAAGAAAATCGATCTGTGATGATCCTTCAAAGTCCAGAAAAGCCACTGAACAAAAACATTCAGTAACTTTCTTAAAACATCTCAATACCTCTCAACACACAATTCGTTTGACCATTTGGTCCATTCTTTCTTTGTTTTTGATTGCCGTTACCATCTATCAAACAGGAAAATGTTTCCAGGAATTATTCTATGGCAAACCAGCAATAGAGGTTACTTTTGAAAAAAGATCTAATGTGAAATCTCAGGCACTCACAATTTGCATTGACTCGGTTTTTCATAAACATGTGGAAAGTCTTGTTAGACAATATAGACTTCTCTATAAAACTCAAGAAGCCCACTTTTCCGATTTAGTACTTCTACCTGGACATAATGTGACAACTTTATGGGTTTTTGAAGAATTAAAAAGGAGTCACATTCATATTAATTCACAGGTAAGTTCTAATTTCAATCAGATTTTATTGCCTGTTCTAAGTTTGGTACGGTATTTTCCAAAAGACAAGTCAACAAAACAGATCCTAATGTAGGATCAAACTTATAGTCAGCTGTCAAATGTACAAAAACAGGCTCCCGTGTGCTCCTTGATGATGCAAGTGTGGAAGTAGTCTCAATCTCTTCGTTTCACCTTGGAGAAACATAATTTCGATGGTGCCACTCTTGAAAATGGTCCGTTTCAATTCTGCGGCCAAAAAACAAAATGGCCGCCATCGCAAACATGTTTTCCTATTTACATAAGTAACCGTTGGGATTACGAAAAAAAGTTTGAAACAAAAAATGTAGCTACCAAAAATGTAGATTCTGCATAGAAAAGGTTATTTTAACTTTTTATGTAGGATCAACCGTTTCCTCATAAAAAGTACTTTTATATTTTTCAAAACTAAAAATAGGTAGCTGTAAGAGGGTGTCAGGTATTGGATTTTTTTTATGGATTTCAGATGAGTTTGTTAATATTTGAATATTGTAATACAATTGTAATATTGTTAATTCGTGATAATAATGGAGTTTACACGCCACCAGACAATGTACTAAATAGATTTATACATTGCGCTGCGGACAACCTTGACTTTTCTGAAGACACTGCAGATGGTACGAGAACACTTCATGGGACTGTCATAACTGTGTATCAGGTTATGAAAGATTCTGATACATTTGCACCACTATCATTAGCTTCGCCAAATGAGTATCGAGTAAAATCGTTTGACAGTGCTCTTCCAATAATAGTAACATGTACAAACCCACTGAACTGCTGTCCCCTTCCTGTGGTTTCAATCACTCAAATTAACCACCTAAATATTATTCGTGAGGCCGAACTAGCTGATGCTGTCTGTTTTTTTTTTTAAGAACTGAACATACTGACTACGAACAAGAGGCCTACTACAAATTCTCCAGCATGGGCTGGCTATAACAGCCTTATGATAGATGAGAAGCCTGTGTTAAGAGTAGCCATGCTACCTATGATCCCAGAGTCACCAACTAATCAATCAGTGTAGCTTGCTGTGATGAAGCAATTGGAGAAACTGAATAGCTTAGTCCACGATACAAATTCAAACGTAAAGGCCACGGAGAAAAAGGTAGTTGTCACAGTTGATATGGCTCTTTACAAACCAATAAAACAACTGGAAATGGCTGTCAATGACTTTAAGGGAAAGTGGCTTTTGAAGCCTGGTGAGCTGCATATTATAATTGCTCAGCTACGAACAATGGGAGAGCTCATTGAAGGTTCCGGTATACCTGAAGTGTGGGTTGAATGTGGATTATATTCTGCTGCAACAATGAAACAAATCCTTGACGGTAAACACATCAGAAGAGTAATTGAAGCTCACATAACTACTGCCTCGGCGCTAACTATCTTACATCTAGAGGAATTTGACAAAGAATGTCTAGGGCAACTAGACTGTTTGAAGCCTCATCTGCAAGAACAGATAGAAGAACTGACAGCTAATGATAAAAAAAGCTGGAAAATGTACATGCCGCAGTAGTTTCTATCATAAATGAAAAAAGACTTGTTGAAGAAATAGAACACTTTTCAGCAACAAGAAAGCTCAAGCATTCTGTTTTCAAACTAGCGTGCACATATATGGATATGGTCCAAGCAATGATGAACTTCATAAGAGCTGTAAGAACATCGGATTGGCTGCTGTAATTAGCATCTCTCCACGAGTTTGTCAAATACTTCTTTACATTTAATAGATTGAACTATGCGCGGATGATCACCCTATATCTTTCAGAGATGGAAAACCTAGAATCCACAGATCCAGAGATTTGGAAACAATTTATGGAAGGTAATTGGGTCATGAACAGAAGTAAAGTGCCCTTTTTTGCTCTAGATGCTGATGAAGCTCTAGAACACCAAAATCGAAAACTAAAGGTACATGGGGGACTTGTTGGTATAACACTTAATGAGAATGCTAGACATCGATTCTTCCTTGCTAATTCGGAACTATCTAGAATTGCATGCGAAACTGAAAAACTGATAGGATTTCAAAATACAGAACGAATTAAACATCATGAAGGGTCTATTAAACTTTAACAGCGCCAGGATGATAATGTACTTCAACTGAAGGAATCGTTTTAAGACTCGACAAATCCCTTCCAATGCAAAACTGATGACCTCATTCATATCCTAACTCAGCGAGTCTTTCCACAGGAAATAAAAGTATCTTTAGACAGTGTTGCGTAAGTTGGTCAAGATCTGCATAATATTTTCTTAGATCAACGAGTTCATATTAACGACATTCCGTTCTGGGCTCCTATGAAAAAGAATGTCGTAAGAACGTGTAAAACGGCAGTGAAAAAGGTTAAAATTACCATCCAAGACAAAACCATTGCCATAAAGACAGACTTATCTCTTATTTCTAGATTGATGATAACTTCCAGAAGCAGACCTGATATAGATTTGAGGCACAATTTGAGCAACTACGAGTTTTCAGCACTACCGAAATCGTTGTTTGCCGTTGACGGGAGTAGGCACCATTGTCTAGCGAAGTACAAACTTACGAATGCTCTTGAATAAATGCAACATATACCTGCCGAAGAAAACGAAGATGATCGTGCTTCCACCACACGTGATGTTTTAGAAGATAATGAAGAGTTACATGGAAAAGCTGTGATAATAGATGGCATGGCGCTTCTTCATACCTACCACAAACCTAACACAGTGAAGACATGTAGTGACCTCGGTTTCAGCCAATGGATCGGACAAAAATTCAGCAATTACAGTGAGATCCATATAGTTTTCGACTCTTACAAAGAAAACTCATTGAAGAAAGCAATGCGAGAGATTCGGCAAAAGGGCTCAGATCCAATCCAGTACAAAATCGGACCAGAAACGAAAATTGGAAGTATAACAATGCAGAAATTATTGGCCCTTGATAAGACGAAGGACGAACTAACAGAGTTCCTTTCCGATCAGATTCTTAAATTTGGCGTGACCAACAACAAAAGATTCGTACTCAGTTGGAGGGACAAAGCAGCTTTATCACATGGCGATGATATATCCAGTCTTGCAAGTACGCATGAGGAGGCCGACACAAAGATCATATTACATGCAGCTTATTTAGCACAGAATTGGAATTAAAACTACTCATATGTTCTCCCCCGACACTGATGTCCTGATTTTAGCAGTGCGGAGTTATCCTCAACTTTCGAAAGATTTTGCATTTTTTCTAGGCCATGGCATGAAAAGGTTCGTTCAGCTAGGTTCAATTTACAGATCACTTGTATCTTCGGAAGCCTCCGCACTCCCTGGATTACACGCACTTTCAGGAGCTGATGTAACAGGATCATTTGCTGGCAAAGGTAAAACGAAGTGGTGGAAAGCTTTTAATTCCGCAAGCGATACACGCTGGAAGCTTTGGCTAAACTGGGGACTACACTGTCACTCACTGAAGATGCCAGGAGTAACTTGTAAGCGTTCATTTGTCTTTTATATCCCCAAAACAACACTGACCGACATAGGAGCTGTGCGATGGTTGTTGTTTACACAGAAACAATGTCAAGATGAGAACCTTCCTCCAACAAGATCTGCACTGGATCCGGCATTGCTAAGGGCTCACCTTCAGTGTTTTGAGTGGAACCAGGACCTAATTCGGCATCCCAATAACCATCACCCTCAGCTTTTGGATGGAACAAAGTAGAGAGTGCATACGAGCCTGTTGCTTGTACCAACCCTTGTGCACCAGAGCTTATCTTGGAACTTTGTCGCTGCTCATGCTCCAAAAGGCGTTGCTCTCCTCCATGTACATGTCAGTCAAATGGACTCTGGTGCACTGATATGTGCAAGTGCGAAGGTAATCCCGACCGTTGTGACAATATGGGAGAGTGCGAGCTAGACGATGATGAAGATTTAGGTCTAAGTGAGATTTGCATTCAAAGTGACGATGATTATCATTAAAAATGTAAATATAGGAGTGACAAGTAGTATTGTCTCCACTCTGTCTACATAAATCTGAAAACATTGTATTTCTTCCACAGTATTTTCATTAAAGGTAAAAGTATAGTGATACTTTTTATCTTTCAATTTCCTACGACACAACATAAGGGAAAGGGAATATTTTTTTAATTTATTAGTGTTTAATGTATTAAATATTCTCAGAATTATCCATGTAAATAATGTGAAGCATGTCAATATGCGCTTCCAAAATCCTCATACAGCTTCCTATTCATTTTTAGTTTTGAAAAATATAAAAGTACTTTTTATGAGGAAACGGTTGATCCTACATAAAAAGTTGTAATAACCTTTTCTGTGCAGAATCTATGTAGCTATATTTTTTGTTTCAACTTTTTTTCGTAATCCCAACGGTTACTTATATAAATTGGAAAACGTGTTTGTGATGGCGGCCATTGTGTTTTTTGGCCGCAGAATTGAAACGCACCATTTTTAAGAGTGGCGCCATCGAAATTTTTTTTCTCCAAAGTCAAACGAAGAGATTGAGACTACTTCCACACTTGCATCATCAAGGAGCACACGGATGTACATTTGACAACAGACTATTAGTAATTTTAGGAGTTTAGTAGAACATCTAGATATCTATACTTTGATTTATAATAACATTACTATTAACTTGGTGTATTAATTATATTCTTATAATGTTCAACATTAATACACCGTACACTGAAGGGAAAATGACAAAGTTATAAGCACAAAATAGGTCATCAGCATCATTGATTCCGGATTAGGCCTTAATAGACCTGTTTCGGCTTAATCCAGTAGTCTCTTGAGTGGTCTATCTGGTCTTCTATGTACTTTTGGCTTGTAGTATACCGTAACGTTTGGAATTCTGATAGATAATTAACGTGAGTAGGAAAATTAGTAAAATTAAAAACAAAGAAAAAAACGCACAACAATTAAAAGATCCACTGAATTTCTGGTTCCCATTGCACAATCATTTTCTATGAAAATGTTATGTATCTTAACAACAACTAATACATATTTCCATATTTCAGCAAGTAATTATTATTGTTGTAGCATTTCACTTATCCTGCTCTTCAATTTTATTATTAAAATAAGCCAACATTTTTCATTTCTTCTCATTACTTTTTATTACTTCTAGGTTTCTTGATTATAGAAACTGGAACGTTTTCCTAAAAAGTTTTACGAAATTTGAAGGTAAAAATCAAAGATTAAACGTTAAAAACACACTAAGTTTAAAAGAGAAATATAAAAGCCACATGACTAGTTTCGACCTGAACTGTTCCGAGGGTCTTCTTCGGACGCAATGAAAACCAAGGAAGAAAAGCCTTCATATGAAGGAATTTGTCAAAAATTGGGAAATCCATTAATCGTGGGTGGAAACCTATTATGGTAGGAGGAGAGAGGTTGTTGTCAAGTGCAATTGAAGAGAATAAGCGTAGGCGGTATCCACAGAAATTCGATTATTCTATGGATTTTTCAAAAGAATAAGAATTGATTCACGAAATTAATTTACTTTCTAAGGTAAATTATAAACATGGCTTATCTCACGGTCAAAAAGGATTAGGTTATTGATATGGAGGCTATAGCCTTTGGCTTGGACGTACAGTGCTATAATTCAAATTACCTTAAACCACAACTTGACAATGCTCTCTAATACATAAATAATACAATGTACATGCAGTTGTCACGAAGACATTTAATTCCGGAAATGCCATTATTCTTGTGAATCTATCAAAACGAGGAATGTTCGACATTCTGCTTTTAGTAACGAACTGCGTAAGCGTGTTATTAGATCTGGCAGAGGTGCCAATATTGTGATAAGCTAAGACACGTCTAACTGAAAAAAAAAAGCATAACAAAAAACAAACAAGTTAAATATATAAGGCGTGAAAACAAACGTTTGTGGTCTATTGTAACTTTTGTATTTATTAGGGTTATACAAATATTCTACTGTATGGGCTATGGTTGAGCGGATAAATGTTTTCGAATATCCATTATCTCATTATAACGAAAAAGGTTTCAATTTCTTGTTCAAATAAACTATTGTTGGAAGCAGGCTCTCCTGACGACCTGCTGATGACATTTCTTTTAAATGTGATAGGCACTTGTGACGCGAAGTGCATAACTCCTACATGGGAAGGTTTACGGAAAACGGTAGTGATAAGAGTATCATTATTCTTTTAATTTGCGCATCCAAAACGGGATCTTTCCTTCGATTTCTGTTTCACGAGTGAAGGTAATCGCGTTACAAATGCTATTGAAGGATCTAATAATAACATCGACGGACTCCATACGTATCACTACCACTCTGGGACTTACAATCGCAGTTTTAACCTCGGAATGGATACTAATCCTTCCCCAAACACAATTCTCAAATACCGCATGATGAAAATTTCTCTAGATAGAACTACTCCAGGAGGTATCTTAAACAGGGAATCCTCCGTCGCAAAGAGCAGCGCTATTGGGATTCTGGAGAGTCCGAAACAACAGGCAATCAACCAAAGCCACAGGAAACTCCAACACTGAAGCTCAAAACAAAAAAATATGCTTCTTTGGAACAGTGAATATAAACTCACTGTCAAAAACAGGAAAACTAAAGCAACTAATAAAAATATCAGATGAATATGAGATCCGAATCCTAGCCCTTCAAGAAACGAGATTCACAGACGAAATACGATGGAATCAGAAGGATATAGGATCATCAAGGATAAAAGAGGCCTGAACCCAATGGGAAAGGGTATAACACGTCTAGGAAACGGATTTGTCGTGAACAGGAAGATAATCAATTATATAATGGGCGTCTACTTTTTACAGAAAGAGTGTCGTTATAACAGGACACATCCATTAATATAAAAAATGATTTCTTGCACTTCCTAAGCGTGCTATCAGGCTCATAACAAATGACAATCGGGCCTTCGTAATTTAACCGATGCCCGTACTCTGGTCCGTGCACCGCAGTTAGGTAATTTGTGTTCCTATTGCGGACGGCCAATGAGTTCTGATTAACACGCTTAGTAAGGCGCTGTCCTGTCTCTCCTATGTATCTACAGGGGGCATTCACACATTGTAAGGCATAAACGACACCCTTAGGATCCACGGGACGGTTATCCTCCATATTTTTATTCACAAAACTAACAATAGTAACCCTAATGGAGGAGATTAGTACAATGCCTATCCACGATATCATCTTTTTCAAAACGAGGAAAATAGTTGGGTGATAAGGTATGGACACAAATATATTGGAGGTTTCATTTGCTTTGGGAACCGGATTATAAATATTCCGCAAAGTCCTGGCCACCTGCCTATAAACGAAATCAACAGGGTAACCATTAGAAACCAAAGATTTTCCGATTTGCTGAATCTAGCATTAAATATACTTATAGAGCTAGACAATCTGAAAGCTCAACATACCGCCATGCTGACGACATTACTCTTAAATGACATAGGACATGCGGAATTGAAA
>JAFIDM010117119.1:0-18246 GCA_023159025.1 Thereuonema tuberculata
CTCAAATAACCTTGCTGTAATCCACGGTCGAGTAAATATCACTCGAACTTTATTGAAATGAAATTGGAGGTTAGTTAGTTCAGGTCATATAATAGAGATCATTTCGAACAGTTGTTCTCAACGGGAAGGTCTTGATAGCTTTAAAACACTTCAAGACTTTTACTAATTTTTTTTAATATTTTTATTGGTTAAGTTTCCTTGCAGTTTATTGATCTCTTTGAAAAGTAATGAATTAAATGGAACACAGAAGTGGATTAAAAATGCCGCGACAGATGACAAAAGGTAATTTTTTTTTAATGTTAATCAGTCCCATTAGATACGCTTATAAAACTGCATATCTGTGGTATAGGACCGAGAAGTTTAATCTATTCATCTTAAAATTAAAATTAATAGTTATTAATATAACAAATAGTTAATCAATTTAAATATAAAATATACTTAGTTCTTAATAAATAATTTTCCCATCCACAACATCAGACATTAGTTGCTGTTTTATTTGTTTAAATGTTAAAGTATCATTTAGATTAGTATTTAGTTGACTAAAAATTTTGTACTTCACCCAATTATTAATTATTATTAATTATTATTATTTTTATTAATCTATATCCAAAGTTATTTTTAATATTTTCAATTTAAAAAATGTTATACCAATTATATCTAGTTTTTAATTCCAATTGTTGAGAATTCCTTTCTCTACATACATCGTAGTAATTCTTGATCAAAATTTTGTATACAAATTTTTCATTTATTTTTAATTTTCTATATTTTTCTCTTATTCTTAATTGTTCCTTTTTTGATTTTTGTTTAAAATTAGTGTAAACATTATTAAATATTTTAAGGTTAGTTTATTAATACTTTCCATTTGCAGTTTATTAATGTAAATCCAACATTCTAGTCCATAATTTAATAGTGAATCTACAAGAGACTTGTAGATTATGAGTTTTTGCTTAGATGGGAATGTATTCTTGATGTGGTAAAAAAAAATGGATATGAACTTAACTTTCCAATTACGTACTCATAATGTCTATTCCAAGAGAACTTGTTGTCTATGTATATACCTAGGTATTTAAAGGTTAAAATTGTTTCAATTTTTTTGCAACTACATGTGTTCATGAAATCATCATTTGTTTGATTAATATTTGAACATTCAATGTCGTGTAATCTAATTATTAAATTATTGTTTAATTTTTTATTTTTATTTTTGATTATCATTATCTTAGTTTTATTTCCATTTATTGTCATTTTATTTGAGAATGCCCATTTATTTATATTATTTAGGTCTGTCTGCAAATTTTGATGTGCTTGGGATTGGTTTATTCCTTTTTATTTCATCTGTTAACAATATTAATCCTTCATTTAAGAATTCAATATCTATTTTAAAATTATTTTGTTTCTCATATTTAGTATTTTCTTTTTCATATAATTGAAATTCTGTTTTTTCAATTTCAATCAAGATGCTATAATGATCTGAGATATCCCATTGTAAAATATTGGCATTAATGGCAAAAGATTCTGTGTTTGAAAAACAATGATCAATGCAAGTTTTAGTTTCTGAAATAGTTGTTTTAGCTGATCTTGTTGTTTTATATATATGATTTAGAAATCCCAGATTATAGAACATACTTTACCGACCTCCACTAAAATTATTATATCTATATACATTATTTTAAACTGAATGTTTGTCAACAAATATAGGAAATTCGATCTTCAGCTTCTAATATTCAGAAATAATATATATTTTTATATTTACTATTTGGATTCCAATCATCGATTTTATCTGTTATTTTTGTATTTGCTAATTCAATTTTTTCATTACTTATATCCATTGTGTGTGTGTGTGTGTTTTTTTTTATATCTTATTTATATCATTTTGATCTTGGATTTGGATTATTTTAGTGTTTTCATTTTTTCTTATTAATAATTTTCCATTCTTGATCCATACAAATTTATATTCCTTATCTTTCGCAGCCATTTTTGTTATCCAAAAAGATTTTTCATGTGTTATGTTAAATTTTCATTCAAATAGATTCTATTGAAATTATTTCCATTGAAAATCTGATTGTTGTTCAAGCCTTTACTTTGCTTATATTTAAAAAGCCAGTTATCTCTATCTTTTCTATTAATGAACTTTACAATAATTGGTCTTGGTTTGTTGTTTTTTATCCTCCCATATCTATGAACTACATCTAGTGTTTCTCTCGTGTCCTGTATATTAAGTTCCTCAGCAATTTTGTTCAGAATCTCCATTAGATTTTCATTTTCTTGTTCTTGTACTCCTACAATTTCCAAATTGAATTTCCTTTGATGTGTTTCCATTTTGAGTAGTTTTTCCTCCATTTGTTGGATTTTCTCATTTTGGCATTTATTTTCATTTTCTAATCTTTTTGTTATACCTAATACAGTGAAACCTCCGAATAGCGGACAGTCACGGGACCGGAAGCTTCGTCCGTTATTGGGAGGTGCCCGCTATTGGGGAAGACTATCTTTTTTTCAATTTTTATATAGCATGTCATTTAATGAAAAATTACGTACAATCTCATATTTCTATAATTAACATTGCCATATGAGAAAATATGAACAATTGCAAACTGTTTACTAAAATTTTCCTTTTTAAATGAATGCTAATCCATTAGTCTTACTTAAGATAATAACAAAATTAATTACAGTATTAATTCTGTCATTATTTTAAGTAAGACAAGGGATTAGAAAATTAATTTTATTAACTAAAGTAATCAGTTAACAGAGTTTGACATTTCTTTTTTGCATTGACAACATGTTTCTCAATATGAATATTTAAATCGTTTAACTTTGCAAGGCCTTCAGAGTCCACTTTGCTTCTAACGCCTTTTCTTGCAATAATGGCCCACTAATGGGAATGTTTTGCTCGTGCAGCACAAAACTAATTGAAGACAACAGAGTCGATCGCACTTGTCTCCGTTTCCGAACTTTGATGTGTTTGGAGTTTTCGTTGGAGTTCGTGATCCATAATTTCAAAATTTCCTCTGGACGCTACGTATTACTGTAGCCTGATTCTATTACTTTTGAAAAGCAACACAAAGATCGTTCATTTTCTGTAGAATGTTGTCCGTTATTGGGAGTGTCCGCTAATCGGAGGTCAATACATGGAAACGTCTATATTAAGGGACTGGGAATTGCAAAATTGTCCGCTATTGGGAGGTGTCCGCTTTTCGGGAGTGTCCGTTAATGGAGGTTTCACTGTACCTCATTTTGTTTTTCTAGAAAAACCTGGAGTCTAGCTATTATTTCTTCATACTGTTCATTGACAAAGTTTATTGCCTTCTTAATATTTCTTAGTTCTTTCATTATTGTTCGATTCATATCACACACTTGAGAATCTTCCATTTCACTAAATTGTAGGGTAGGGGTTTTTTGGGAGAGTTCATTATTAAGTTGTTCATTATTTTCTTCCTTTTGTTTGAGGTTCAATCCATCATTTCTATTTCTTAAAGTAATTCGATTGCAACTTTCACATTTCCATTGCTTTTGTTTCGAGGGGGTTTCCCCAGCTGGGAATTCACCCTCCTTAAGACACGAGATGTGCTGCTCAATTCCACATGCCATACATCTTAGTTCAGCCATTTTCATTAATTTTTTACATCTTATACATTTAATTTTTAGCTTTAAGTAGTCAGCCATGTTAAATAACTTTCAATAAAAGGTATAAAAGGTATAAAATATTATTAATAATTGAAAATGAAATTGTTTCAGCTTACTCTGACTCTGTTGAATGGGAAAATTTTACGGAGCCCACGTCTGCACGTCCTTACTAAGTGACGCATGCGCGGAGAAGTCGTACATTTGATAATTTACTTTATTCTATTTTCCATCTTTCTGCAAATGTCTCCTACTCCCCAAAAAACATATATAAAGTGAATATTTTATATATTTTGTTTACAACTATACTGTGTACAACATTTATGTAATGTTATCAAAATACCTGTGATTTGCGCATGTAAAAAAACAAAGATTTGTCCTGATAAGGAGAAGGAAGAAATTGATCCAGTGAGATCACTTCAAATCTTTATCAATTGGGAAAAAAGTACATGATCTTACAATTTACTGTTATATTTGTATTTTATAACCCGAATATTTCTAGATATCAAATTTTTCGAGATCGAAGACTTTCCACTTTTTTTTCTCTTCCCACACCCTGGGAAAAATTTTGATAAACCCTCACAAAACATTTTTCCGAATTCTAGAAAAAAAGCAATTTCAATTTAAATTTCAATCTTTTATATGCAATTATCCCTTAGAGGTTGAATTTACAAATATTCGTTCATAGTGAGCATCTAGGTCCTACAGGAAAAACATCCTTAAAGTTAAAGTTCCTAGGTTCAGATGATGTGGCTGTGCATTGATATCAGTCAGTAGAAGACATTTAGTTCTCCTCCTCTCCATTTCACCCTTCAGGTATTGTTTTTCCAAAAAGTGTAATGTAATTTTTAAAAAAATGTATTTTTTCATTTTTTTAAGTAGAGTATTTTTCTGAGTTTCATGTTTCTAGCTAAGTTGTTCAGAGATACGAGTTCCTTCAACAAAGTTTTCACCCTCGTTTTCACTTTTTAAGAAGAAATTATCCAAAATTCTTCGAATGCAAAATTTTTCGATGTTGATAAACAGCACTAATCTCACATTTCGTGTTTTAAACTCAAGTGGTTTCGGGAGAAGTCTATTTTTTAACATCCTTTTTCACTCCTTTGGTGTTCTATTTCCAAAAATTCGTTTTTGCTAGGCGCCTACATCATAACTTGAACACATCCCTAAAATTCTAAGTTTCTATATTCAGAGGTTTGTCTGTGCGGGTTTAACCTTTTACGGGATATTTGTAATTAAGGTTACCCTATTCTCAGCTCTAAGGAACGGGTTCTAATCAACATATCTTAAAAAATTGGTAAATATGTTTAACAGGAAAACTTATTGAACACCTTCTGTAACTGTCTTTGAATAACTGTCTTATTATTGTAGCGTTGCATTTCACTCTGTATTAAAAGTGTCATATTTCCACTGGTGGCCAAACTCTGATCAAATTATTGTTTTTCATCGGTAATCCCTTCCCATAGTCTAATTAGCATATATACCAATATTCCTTTAGATATATTGATTGAACCCACTCCTGATAGATGAGAGTAGGACCTGTATAGAAGATTGAGCATTCTAAGCCTTTTCTTTTTACTTTTCTTGGAAATGAATGTGTATCTGTATGTGTGTGTCTGTGTGTGTATGTTTTTTCCCTAATAACTTTTGAAACGCAGATTTGAACTACTTGAAACTGTAACACTGAAAGGAACAATTCCGCTTTGGCTAAAGAGAAACGTTTCTAATCAATGTATATTACCAGTTCAAAGAAGCAGGGAAAGATTCTTAGGAATCATGCGATGCAACCGCAAATGAAAAGTATGGTTACAAGAGCAAACAGAGTGTCTGATATTATTCCCGAAATTGTTTGAGATACTTAAATGGTACATGGGACGGAGTACAATGGTACTCTCTCTCTGTTTCTTTTACGCCTCCGAATTGTTCTGCTGATTGTATCCAAACCTTCATGACGTCACCTCATTGAAACTGGTCACAACTGGTCTGCTTCATTGAATCTCTGAATGGTCAGATCCAGCAATTTATTCATGATTGGATTGTGATTTCAGGTCTTCTGATTGACTTCCTTCATTTTGACTATAATTTGTAAATGTATTTAAATTCACTCGAAAACGGTTAAAAAAGTAAAACGAAATCGATAGTGTTTTTAATGTAAATTTATATTTCTAATCGTAAGTTGTCGATTATGTTACAAACTGATTCCTTCCAATCTAAGAAATCTCGAAACGACAATTGAATAAAAGAATCTTTTAGAATTAAATTGGTGTGTTAAGCTTATACGCTGCCTGATCAATTGAAAGTGGACACTTGTGGTATGAAAAAGACCCTATGGTATAAAATATTCTAATAGCGGGTACTGTGGCTTTCTTGCCTTAAGCACAGCATCCTCACGCCGTGGCATGCTCTCCAGCAGAATCTGATATTAAGCAACCGGTATTTTTTGCCCACTTCTCCTTCAAAACCTGCACAAGTTGGATGAATGTTTGCGGTCGCATCGGACGCGCACAAATTCGGCGCTCCAATTCATCCCATAGATGTTTAATAGGGTTGAGGTCCGGGCTCTGGGCGAACAAACTTGAAATATATATTTTTTTTTGTGTGTGTGTGCAATCCACCCAGCATAGCGGGGATTAATTATTCATCCCTTTTTATTCTTGATTTTTGTTTTGATGTTTTTGTAATTCAGCGGTCATTAATTTGTATGTTTGTTCGTTTTGTATATTGTCCCATTTCTCTGAGCAGGATATTCTGGCGGATTGGACTGTTGAGAGGCCAACTAGCCTCGAAACAGTATTGTCTCTGATTCCCAGCACAATAACAAAAAATAGCTCAGAGAATTTGTGTTTTGTTTAGTTATGTGCGTTCTTTGTTTTATTTTACTGTATATTACTTTACTTACTAATTTATTTATTACTAGCAGCAAAGCCTGTCGGACGACAGGCATAAAAAAATCTGAAAAATCATTTTATTGTCAACTATCAAATATAAAGTAAATGTAATCCCACCCAAAACACTTCGTGTAAAATAAGTTGCCAAGACTCACATGCTCATAATGCTTTCACTGTTAAAAAGATATGAGATCTCATGTAGAGCCAAGCCCCTAACTCTACGAGGCCTAACTCTACAAGCCCTAACTCTAAAAACCCTATATCTTGGTCAAAAAGTATGCCTTGGCCCTTTCGTGGCTGTCACACAGACAATCCCATGGAGTTATGTAAAGGATATGGAGTATGCCAAGGCACACTTTTTGACTAAGATAGTAGGGTTTTTAGAGTTAGGCATGTATAGTGAGGGGCTTGGCACTATATGAAATCTGATAACTTTTTAACAGTGAAAGCGTTATGAGCATCTTGGCAATATATTTTACATGAAATGTTTTGGGTGAGATGAAATAGTTCCATGAAACGGCCAAGCCATACTTTTTTGACCAAGATATAGGGTTTTTAGAGTTAGGGCTTGTAGAGTTAGGCCTCGTAGAGTTAGGGGCTTGGCTCTACACGAGATCTCATATCTTTTTAACAGTGAAAGCATTATGAGCATGTGAGTCTTGGCAACTTATTTTACACGAAATGTTTTGGGTGGGATTTCATTTCTTTTTGTAGGATGAGATCTGATAACTTTTTAACAGTGAAAGCGTTATGAGCATGCGAGTCTTGGCAACCCCTTATTTTACATGAAATGTTTTGGGTGGAATTTCATTTCTTTTTGTAAGATGAGATCTGATAACTTTAACAGTGAAAGCGTTATGAGCATGTGAGTCTTGGCAACTTATTTTACATGAAATGTTTTGGGTGGGATTATCTATTACAACTAAATTTAGTTTTAAGATTATTTAGAAAATGGATTTTTTTTCAATCCCCTTGTTTGCTCTTTTTCTATTGGTCAACTTGTATATACAAGCTGTTTGCACTTTTGTAAGAAATCACATTATTACACAGTATTATTTAGGCCGAAGCATTGAGGGTACGATGTATTTCAGATCCTAATAAAATCCAAAGTATAAAAGCTAGATAAATGAAACTTGCGTATTTCATTAGTATGGTAACTGCATCTTATCCTGAAACTTTGAGCTCTCTAGTATTATCCAGGCCGAAGCTATGAGGGTTCGATAATACATAACCACACCCCCCTTTATTAGGGGTTGCAGGGTGAAAGTTTCGGATTTCTTAATTTTTTTGTTGTTTGTGTGCTACTCCTAACCTGCATACCAAATTTCAGCTTTCTAGGACTTCAGGAAGTACCCTAGAGGTTTTGATGATCATGAGTCAGTCAGTCAGTGAGTGACGGAATCGACGTATTTTAGGTATTAATAAAATCCAAAGTATAAAAGCTAAATAAATGAAACTTAGTGTATTTCATTAGTCTGCTGACTGCATCTTATCCTGAAAATTTGAGCTCTCTAGTATTATCCAGGCCGAAGCTATGAGGGTTCGAAAATACGACGAAACACTTCCAGAAAAGGTACGTAGTGCCCTTCCTACCTTCGGCTTGCCGTGCCCCCAGATCTAAATACTGCGCTAACTTATAAACGAAGCTTCTACGGCAAAAATGGTTTTGAGTTTTGAAATCAGCGTAAACAACTGAGTAAGTATGCCAAATTTCATTAAAATGGATGCAGTAGTAACAAAATTATTTGGTTTTGAACGTATGTTTTGTTAGAGTTTCAGTTGTCGAGGGTAGTTCCCAAGAATAAAATGTCATGGAAACAACATGGAATGACACAATGAAGTAATATTTTCATCCAATTTGAGTACCCTTGATTCAATGGTTACATTGAGAACCGTTGGATCTATCTTAAAAGCTTAATTATTCGAGTTACAGACAGCTTATTGTGCTTTAATTCTCTGACAATTTGCAGATTTTTTAATTATCTTTCTTCAAGTAATTTAATAATAATGCATTGTTCCGTTACAATATTAAACAATGTAGATGTCGTATTGTTTCCTATTAATGATTGCAGCAACCAAACTCACCTTTGTATAATCTAAATACTGCGCTAACTTGTGAATGAAGCTTCTATGGCAAAAATGGTTTTGAGTTTCAAAATCAGGGTAAAAAACTGAGTAAGCATGCCAAATTTCATTAAAATCGGTGCAGTGGTATCTTAATTATATCGAGTTACAGACAGACCTTTGTATAATCTAAATACTGTGCTAATTTGTGAACGAAGCTTCTACGGCGAAAATGGTTTTGAGTTTCAAAATCAGCGTAAAAGTATGCCAAATTTCATTAAAATCGGTGCAGTGGTAGCATATTACATCGAGTTACAGACAGACAGACAGACGAACTTAGCCAATTATATAAGTTAATTATTTTCCTTATTTTTCTCATTATGATTATATATATATGATTGTATATATTCAGCTTTCGTTCGCGCAATGAGAACTAAAATTATCTAGCCCAGGGAGCCCCTATTGAAGACTGATAGTTGCAGCAGATGCTTTTATTCTAATTTCACAGCAAAGAGATCAGTGTAGCAATTGCGCGAGGGATTTCGAAGGTTATTGTTAGCGCAAGAAACGGGTGGAAATCAAATCGCTAGCTAGGAGCCAAAATGTTCTACCTACAATTTTTATGAATTTCTAGTTAACAATTAATCTTTAAACTACATGAATTTACACATTTTTTAATATTAAGGACATTCTTGAAAAAAAAATTTTTCACCCTATAATTAAAATTCCATTTTGTTCTATTTTCGAATTTTCGAATTTTATGCAGAGCAATAATGTTCTAACTGCAGATTTGCTTTTGAGATGGTTATGATTCTAATGTGAATTTGAATGTTTTATGTGGTTTTGATTTCTTAAATTCTCGGATATTAGATTGAGATGATTCATTCTTCCTGTTCAGGGATAAAGACAGTAAAGATTCAGATATTTCAGTGTTTCTACAAAGGAGTGATGAAGATGTTAAGTGCATCCTGCTAAGTGATGAGGATGATGGAGATGATGATGATGTCAGAAATAAGGAAGAAGCTGATAGTCAGCATGCAAGATGTAAATGCTTCTCAACTATTAGATAATTCAGGCAACAGCAGCTCTAATGACAACGTTATTACTGATGCTGCAGAGGCGAAGAAAAGTGGAAGACCACGGAAGACACGAAAGCATATTAGAAAACCACAAAACTGGATCAAAAACCCAAAAATAGCTCCGTACATAAGGGATAGTAACGTAAAAGTAAGAACAATAAACGACCGCGCCAAGTGCAAGGACAGAGTAACTGTCTGAAAAAAATGCAACAATTTGATACCTTTTTACAGAATAAGAAAAAATTAATAAAGCTTTTTGGGGACAGGCAACCGCAAGGCCCGTAAGATATTTTTAACAAGTTGTATGATGAAGACAGAGAAAAAAAGAAGTACTGCAGAGCAACACATAAAAAGTTTTCCTAAGTATATAGGTTGCCTAAAGGGACCAGCGATTGGCAGAGAGTATGTAAAGACTTTTTACTAAACACGCTTGACATTTTGCAACAGATGGTAAATTCGGCATTTAAAAATGTCCATGTTGTTTTTCTCCTTCTCCTGCAAAGAAAACTGCACATAATAAAATACCTGATTCATCCGTAAGTTAGTAAAGGATGACAGCAATCAGTTACCACGAGTGGAGAGCCACTGTTATACATCAGATTCTAAATGGGAATATTTAGGGTCAGTTTAGCATTGTAGGCATAATAGTTTGTACACCAAATAGTTGCAACCTAATTTAAAACCTGTTAGCAAAACAAGTACAGACAGGTGTTCAATACAAGCTTCAATCTGGCATTTCATAAACCGTGGAAGAACCAATGTGGTACCTGCGAGTTATGTCGAGCTCATGAGAAGGCGAACATCCTATCGGAAGCTCCACGAAGGGATCATGAATCACATTTGCGGCATAAAATGCAGGCACATCAATCCAAAGAAGCTGACAAAAAGATAGATGCCAAAGTAGTATCTGCAACAGGTGCTACCGACTTGGAATAGGTGCTACTGTTACAAAACTTTTCATTGGAGATTTTTATGTTCGAAAGCTCAACATGTACAATCTTACAGTTCTTACTATTCTAACCAAGGACACTGTTTCTTGTGGACCGAAAACCTAGAAAATAGAGGTGCCAATAACGTTGCTATAGCTCTTTGGATTTGGTTAATGGAAGGGTATAGAAAATGGATAAAGAAGACAGTTCTGTACAGTGCTACTTGTGGCGGTCAAAAATCGCAATCGTATGCTATGTTCCATGTTTATCACCGCTCTGCTTCAAGTCCACGGAGTTAGAAGTCATTGACCATAAATATTTTGAGGCTGGCCATTCTTTTGTAAAATATGATTCTATTAACTCAACAATTTTCAGAACTACGAAGCAAGGAAAAGTTGAAGCACCCAGTGACTACCACCATATCATAAGTAATGCATGTAAAACGTTGCCTTACATAGTTCATGAGATAAACAAAGATTTTATCAATTGGGAAGAAGTGGTATCTAATATTGCAAAATCAAGAGCATTCTCAGACATTGCAACAACGCATTGGCTTAGATTAGTAAAAGCTAAGAGTGATATGAAAATTACTTTCCTTGAAGAAATATCAGTAGTAGTGTGGCTATTTACTGCAAGAAAAGGGCAAAGCATTTGAAATTATCATTGGCCTATCCAAATGCGATTGGTTTTGAGAAAGATAAAACAAGTGAATATAATTTTGTGCTAAAGTATTAATTTAAGGGCGACCTATAATAAAAAAAAACTTAAAAATAATAATAAAAATAGGAAGTACAAAAACGTAAAGAAAAATAAAAAAAAAAGTTAGGAAAATAAGAAAAAAAAAAAACAAATCCCCAAATAAACCTTCAGTATATGAGTCCGAAATCTTACGCATCAAGCCATAGCTGACAACTGAAATGAAATGGTTGTATGTCTGACATTTAAGCTCATAGCGGAAATCGAATGAAAACAATGTTAAATATCTCGAATATGAGGGTGGGTGGGACGTTGGTCCCTCAAAATACTCCATTCCTACAGTGTTTGGGCCTCTGAACACGATGGTGAAATCAGTTTGTCGATCAGATCTTGCATTAGGGGGCTGTTAGGCCCACGGACGGACAAACGGACAGAACAAATGCAGTAGCTATCGATTTTGGTCGCTATCACAATACCTCCCAAATGTGTCTCTAAAAAGAACTCCTTTGACTCAAGAAATGAATAGCAGCTGATAGACATCCATACAACAATTGGCTATCCACTAAACTTACATAAGTCATTATGCTACGTAATTTTTTTATTCTTCTTTTGTTATTAAATGATGTCACGTAGCGATATATATAAAAAAACATATATATTTGAGAAAAAAATCTTAATCAAAGACCCTTAAAACTGCCAATAATTTACTTAGAACATTGTTGTCTGAATTTCTAAAGCACAGTCCTTTACAGCAAATTTGTTCTAACCGCAGTTTTTAGGTCAAAAATTGTGATTTCGTAAAATTTTTTTTTTCCAAAATTTGGACTTCAAACATTCATAATTACAAAGGAAGTTTCACTTGCTGAGCTTTAAAACTCAATTTTGGGGGAATTTTTTTAGTCTTTAAACAGAGTTTTCTCAAAACTATCTACTCTGTAGTTAGAACATTTTGGCTCCTAGCCAGCGAAATTATGTGTGGCTATCCTTGGGATTGCCCTTCCTTGGGATTGTACGTTTCCTCATTATGTCCCCCCTCCCCCATGTTTTGGTTTGGTAAAAATATTTGTTTTTGTCTTCAGATTCACTGAAGCCCCGTTCCCGACAGTGGTTTCGCCCACTTTGCATGTTCACTTGCTGATGGGAGATTATGACGTCATGCTTGATTCTAGGTTTCCATATATTCTCCTCTCATTTCATGTTATTTCACTTGTAAAGGGCCCGCTGGTTCGGGCCGAAACGTAGTTCTAATTTTTATTTAATTTGTGTTTTTTTTTAAATTACCCTGTGTGTTGGCCTTTTAATGCTTTTTTTTTATAATGTATTTTTTTTTCAATGGCTCGGTAGTGGCCGCCGAGCTCGAAGCCTTCTTCTGTTTTGTTTTTTAATTGGGGACATTTGTTATATTTGTTTGAGTTGATTTGAGTAGAATAAAAACACTAATACCGCACGGCACGAGTTTAGATGCTTTCATTTGGAATTTTTTTATTTACCACTGTTAAAAGTATCAATAGTATAAATCTACTCTCGTAATAAGTTAACACCATTAAGTAATCCTCATTGACAATTGGTCGAATGGCATCATATTTATTATTTGTCTCAATATTTTCTCTGCAAATTATAACTTCATCACTACAATATAATATCATAAATTGCCTTTCTTCATACTCTTCTTTCCCTAACGCTAATCATCTTGTGAAACTAACAACATAAAGCTGATATTTCTTACAAAGAATAAAACTGATAGTATGTTTTTATAATATTAAATTGCCTTTTTTTCGGAATTGTAAGAAGATATTAATATCTAATCACTGAATGTGTAATGTATTAACGACAATAATTGGAATTATTAGAAACTACTATTTTAAAATTATGTATTAATGATTTAAGGAGTCACAAATTAAAAATTAAATCCAATTACTCAATTTTAAAATGACAAGTTCTTATCATTGCAAATGGAATATAAATTCAGTGAAAATGTGCTTTATTTAATTAAGTAACAGTTGAAGAAAAATTACATAATTATTATAAAAAAATATGTTGGCACCACAAATCAATATTACACTGATTTAGAAATTACATATCTTCTAGGCTTCAAAATCAACTGAAAATTTCAAGCAACATTTGAGTTGTTACGAACTACTTCCGTTTGTCGATGGTTCATCACAAGTCAGAGACAGAAACCTTGAAAGATGTGATATTAAGATTTGTAAAATAATTACGTAAAGAATAAAGAATCTTAGCAATTGGCTTTTAAAAGTTTAACACTTTTAACACTTAAGAGTTTTAATGAAGACTCAATTATTCAATATCACCTATCACACTTTTTAATAATATCTTAATTGTTTTTTGTGAATCCGAAACAAAATATTTATTTTTAATATAATTTTATTTCTATTTCTATAAATGCTTCATAGTAGTTATTTCGCAGTAATTCTTCATATTTAAAATATAACTAACAGTAAGGAATAGAAAACTATTCAAAAATCTTAAATTATGAAAATTGAAAATGAATTTCTAGACAAATAAATAAAATGGGACTATTTTCCAACTACTCTAGACTAATGAAAATAGTCCCATTCTGTTTCATTGTCTAGAATTTCTTTTTAATAAGTTTTTAATCGAAGTTTAAAATTGAATAGATTTGTATTCTTTACTGTTAGATTTAATAAGAAATATGAAGAATTACTATGAAATAGTAAGTCTCCGCTGGCCGCAATGAATTTTCTATGCGCATTAGTTATTAAAAAAAAAAGGCGCCTAAAAATGTTTAAACACATTAAAAATCAGATGTGACATTTCATTCATAGTTCTCTGCCAAAGGCAGGTCCTTCACTGCAAACCCAGTATTCTCCAATCTTTCCTATTTTCTGCCTTCCTCTTCGTCTCCACATAAGATCCATTTACCATAATGTTGTCGATCATCTGAAATCTTCTTCTGCCTCGAACGTTTTTAGCATTCACCATTCCTTCCAGTGCATCTTCATTAGGGAGTTTCTTCTCAGCCAGTGACCCAACCAGTTTCTTTTTCTCTTCCTGATCAGTTTCAGCATTATTCTTTCTTCACCCACTCTTTCTAGCACAGCTTCATTTCTTATTTTGTCTGTCCATTTCACATGCTCCATTCTGCTCCATACCCACATTTCAAATGCTTCTAGTCGTTTCTCTTCACTGCGTCCTAATGTCCATGTTTCTGCCCCATACAATGCCACACTCCACACAAAGCACTTCACTAGTCTCTTCCTTAGTTCTTTTTCCAGAGGTCCGCAGAAGATGCTCCTTTTCCTATTAAAAGCCTCCTTTGCTATTGCTATCCTCCTCTTGACTTCTTGCAGCAGCTCATATCATCACTTATAGTAAACCCTAAGTATTTAAAGTTGTTCACTTGTTCCAATGTCTCATTCCGAATACTTATGTTTATCTTCTTTGTCTTTCTTCCGATAACCATAGTCTTTGTCTTGTTTATATTTATCTTCATTCCATATTTTTCACAGCTGTCATTCAGCTGTAGTAGCATATCCCTTAGTATCATCTCCTCTTCTGCTAACAATGCCATATCATCAGCAAATCTTAGGCACTTTATTCTTCTTGTGGTTAAAAGTTCAGCCTGCACACAAGCATAAAAAGTTAAAAAACACTAAAAACATTAAAACATAGGAGGTCCAAAGCTTTCGCCTCTCTTTAGATGAGGCTTCTTCAGTGGGAAGTGATCCAAGTAGCTCTCAATTCTTCTATTTAAGGAGAAGAGGACCAATGAACTGCTTGGAGTGTCCATTGGTGAACTAGAACTTTTTTTTTTTTTTTCTTTAATTATTTTTTATTTTTATTTTAATGTGCCTTCTTTCCGCTTTCTCCCTATTATCGTTCCTTCTTTTAGTTTACACGTTGTTTGTAAACATTCCCATGTGCTCCGTTCTCTTGCCGTCTAGGTTCATTTAATTTCCACCAGCGGGCACCACCCGGACGTCAGTCCTTCCTGATTCGTCCTCCAGTTCACCAATGGACACTCCAAGCAGTTCATTGGTCCTCTTCTCCTTAAATAGAAGAATTGAGAGCTACTTGGATCACTTCCCACTGAAGAAGCCTCATCTAAAGAGAGGCGAAAGCTTTGGACCTCCTATGTTTTAATGTTTTTAGTGTTTTTAACTTTTTATGCTTGTGTGCAGGCTGAACTTTTAACCATATTTATTAGCACACGTAAAAACTTTTTAGTACTTTATTCTTCTTCCTCCTACTATCACCCCTCCCATGTTCAGAAAACAATTCTTCATTAACTCCTCAAGTAGATGTTGAACAGCGTAGGTGATATAGGGCATCCTTGTCGCACCCCTCTCCCTATTCCACTTCCCTCTGACAATTTTTCCCCTATCCTGACTTTGACTCGTTGTTTCATATAAAGATTAGTTATTAGCCTTCTCTCTTTCCAATCCACACCAATTTTCTTCAAGATTTCCATAAGTTTATTCCAATCCACTCTGTCAAAAGCCTTTTCCAGGTCCACAAATACTGCATACACGTGTTTATTTTTTTCTAGATATCTTTCGCAGATTGTTCGCAGCAGTCCAATTGCATCTCTCGTACTTTTTCCTTTCCTAAAACCAAATTGCTCTTCTTCCAACTCTTCTTCCACCTTAGAATATAAAGGTCTGTTCAGTATTCGCAGAAGAATCTTCGCTGAGTGCGATATAAGGCTGATAGTCCTGAACTCATTGCACTTCTTGACATTATTTTTCTTCGGTATTGGCAGCACTACTGTTTCCATGAAATCATCAGGCCATTCACCTTTCTCATATATTTCATTGCATAATGGTAGTATTTGCTTCTTGTCTTCACCCAAGCATTTTACTAACTCAATGTGTATTCCATCAACTCCTGTTGCTTTCCCATTCTTCATTTCCCTAATCACTAGCTCAACTTCTTTCCTTAGAATACAGCATCCTTTTTCGTCTTCTGATACGGATGTGACATTAAGATTTACAAAGTAATTATGTAAAGAATAATGAATCTTAACAATTGGCATTTAAAAGCTTAACACTTTTAACACTTAACAGTCTTAATGAAGACTAAATTATCCTATATCTCATTTCAGACTCTTTCATAATAACCTAATTGTTTTTAATGAAAATAGTCCCATTCTGTTTCATTGTCTAGAATTTTTTTTTAATATGTTCTTAATCGAAAATTTAAATTGAATGGATTTGTATTCTTTACTGTTAAATTTAATAATAGGAAGAATTACTATGAAATAACTACAATGAACTATTAATAGAAATGCAAATAAAATTATATTTATCATAAAAATAAGTTCTATAAAAAGTAAAAAAAGAAATATGTATGATATTTTCTTTAAGTTTGCATTCTCAAATCTCTTGTTTATCAAACATTTTACTCATTTTTCACCATTTTTCAGAAAAAAAAATTAAAAACACAATCTAAAAATTGCCAATCAATTGTACTCTGCAAAATCAGATGCAAATTTATATAAAGTGTAGAATATACGTGAGTTTTTGAGTGGCATGAAACAAGTTTCTGGCATGTTTCCTGAGATAGATACTGAGGTGGTTTCCCATTTGCCTTTCTCAGGAAATCATTATGTTTATGGCTTCAAATCTGAAGAGAAAGAGAAGAAGAAACAGACAAACAAAGGAAAGGAAGTAAAAATCCCTGCCAGTTTTAATGATGGGCGATATTTCAAGAATTGTGTTTTTTTTTCACTGATATTTGAAAAATCACAGTCAGTAACAGCTACAACGAAACTGTGACTGATTGAAAATATGATTTCACGAAATAGTGGAGACATTGTGACGGACCTACAACTGTAGGAGGAATAAACCCGTAAGTAGCAGTTGTAACACTGAAGAAGTAAAATTGAAGTACTAAATAAATCGTGCTGGGCCCAAATTAATGAAATAAAATTCTACTAACTCAAGTTAAATGTAGACAAAATTAGTTTATTTCGAACTATACTTGAATTCTCTCAACTGGCGTCTTGTTACATACAGTTCATTGACATCCCATAATCCCGAGCAAGGAAGTTAAATAACAAAACAAAATCTATAATCTTATAAGAAAACCTAAAAAAAAAAAGATCCTTTATCACTCCCTAACTATGATTGCTTAAAGATTTTACTCAAATAGCAATATCCTTATCTCACTACAAAGTAGATACATTATTAATGTCTAATACTAGGAATAATTAATAACCAAATTAGATATACATACCGATGACTAAAGTAAATTTTACCATAAAATTTTGAGAAGTTTCCAGCTGTGGATTTTAAACACTTACAGAAAACATTAACTTACGAAAGAAGCTCTTTAACCCCAACTTCAGATAACTTCTTTAATATAACCTGACACCATTTCACTGAAATTAGCAGTAAACATCATTATGATTAACTGACAATAGTACATACCTCTTCAGCTGCTACTCTTTTTAGGAATACCTAGGCTTTTCACATATTCACAATATCCTAAATTTTTCCTCGCACTATATGAATAATTCACCTCAAGGTGGATTTTACCCATTTTCTATAGAGTAGCACTTTTCAGGTTTCACACTTCATTGGTTTCAGATAGTAGCACTTTTAGGATTTCACTCTTTATTAATTTCAGATAGTAGCACTTGTAGGATTTCACAATTTATAGACTTTACCTAGGAGAATTTCAACCTGCAGCTTTAAGAAATAACAACTATGGTTTTCCTTGATTCATAGTATTCACTTAAATCACTGAGACTGTAGTATGTTCCAGTTGATCATTACTGAATAAAATCTTACCGATTCAAGAATAACATCCTATATTGTTCCAATTTCTACTTGCTTTGAAGATATTGTTCGCAAACCTACACTACAGTAGTGGCGGCTCGTGGCTCTGAAGTTAGGTGAAGAGCTAGTAGGAAAATAATTATATCATAATATACATATTATAAATTATATATATTATATATTATAATATATAATATAAATTATTATGATA
>JAFIDM010117120.1:0-14830 GCA_023159025.1 Thereuonema tuberculata
CATGAAGGTCTATGGAGAGCGGCAAATATGTCCCTGGATGAAATTGAAAAGGTAGACGATAAGGTGGAACGCCGAAAACTCAAAGACAAAACAGAAAGAGCCTATGGAGCGATAGTCTCTTTATTGGACGATCGCCATAAACTTCTAGTTAAAGAAGAAACAGAGGCATGTGCACTCCTAAATGAATTGGAAAAGAGATTCAACAAGTTGGATAACTTAAACATATCTCGCCTTAAGAGAAAGCTGTATAACATGACACATTTCCAAGACTGTGAGTCTTTAGAAAAGGGTCTAATGGATGTCAAGTTGTTATTAAGAGAACTGAATCAAATAGGCGGAACTGTACCAGATCAAGAGTTATGTTGGATGATCTTATCTGGGTTGCCAAAAGAGTTTAGTTCAACTGCGCAAGGATTGCTCCTAACTGAAGGTACGCCTTATTTCACATTTGAAACCATAGTCGATCGCATATCAAATGAGGTCAACAGAAGCAAGGAAGAGACCAAGAAGGCTAACATAGAAGTGGACGCATACCCGACTAGAGCTAGTAAACCTCATGAACAAAGGAAAGATGAACGCAGGTGTTACGTGTGTGACAAAAAGGGGCACATTGCCAAAGATTGCCGACAGAAGCAGAAAAGGCATCCTAAAGAAAGAAGTTTCAATCGCAACAATAGAAGTTGGAATGAAAAACCCGCAGGTACTCAAAAGTCCAAAGCATATATGGGTGTTACAATTACGAATGCAGAAAATTGTTTGGTAGCAAAAGTAACCAAGGACACCTGGCTTTTAGACAGCGCTACGACCCATCACATAAGCTGTAAACGAGACAGTTTCACACAATATGAAGAACTGGCCGAACCCGTAAATATTCACGGTGCTTCGATAGAACCTGTCAAAGCAACAGGAATAGGAACTGTTGAACTAGTATGTATAGTAACTAGACATAGAAATGTCAATTTAACGCTTACAAACGTATATTACGTACCTGAATTAGGCATAAATTTGATTTCCTCAACACAGCTGGATCAAAAGGGTTTTGTCCAACATCTAGAGAATAGAACTTACACTGTTTCAGACAGGAGGGGATCGTGGGTTCTCAAAGGTGCTTTGCAAGACAACCTGTATCATGCTAATGTAAGATTACGCAAATTTTCAGTTAATTCATTCGTAAAGAAGGATGAAGATAAGTCTGAATTGTGGCATGAACGCATGGGCCACATATCATACAGAAGGCTAAAAATCATCATGGATGATAAGCTACTACGAGGAATGGATAGTGTTCCGGTCGATGTCAGGAAAGTGTGTGACGATTGTAAACTAGGAAAGTTAACTGATAAAGATCATAGAAGAATAAATCAAGTAAGATCATCAGACATAATGGAACTTATTCACACCGATGTTTGTGGACCAGTGAACATCCCAAACTACTATCGAGCTCAGTACATCCTCACGTTTATAGACGATTACTCCCGGCGAGCATTTGTTTATATCCTGAAGTCTAAGGAAGACGTAGCAAGAACCACCCGAGCTTTCATCACCTTCATAGAGACTCAAACGGATAAACACGTAAAGTGCTTGATGTCAGATCAGGGAAAAGAGTACACAAACGAAGAATTAAACACATTTCTTCACGAAAAGGGAATTAAACATTGCTGTTCATCTCCTTACTCGCCTCAGAGTAATGGCGTAGCGGAAAGGTTTAACCGCACCTTACTGGACAGCGCAAGGACGCTTTTGATATCATCCAAGCTCCCTACAAATTTCTGGGTATTTGCGGTTGAAAGTGCTTGCTATCTGTTGAACAGATCACCTCACGAGAGTATTCAAAACCAAATCCCGTTAAAAATCTGGAACGGAGGAAAATATGACCCGAGTGTAAAACACGTCAGAAAATTTGGCAGTCTGGCTTACATAAGAATACCGAAAGCCAGAAGAAACAACAAATTTCAAGAAAGAGCATACAGAGGGATACTGGTAGGCTATTCCACCAAGGTCAGAGGCTATAAACTCTGGATCCCTGAAAAACACAGGATAGAGGAGACAAGCAACGCTTTCATTAATGACAAATTATCTGGAGTGGATCTATTGAGAATCAAACCAGTCAAACCAGAAGACTACGCAAGTATAACATCTAACCCAAATAGGCTAGAAGAAAGTTCAGATGAATCTGATGAAGAAAAGGGCGATGAAGAACAACATGCTGAGCAATCTGATGAAACAACAGAAGAACCAAGGATGGTCTTGCGTTCCGGAACAGTCGTGAAACCTCAAGTCAAACAAGTAAAGACTTTCTACGTACGTGCAAAAGAGCCTCAATCTTACCAAGAAGCACTAAACAGTGACGATCACAAACAGTGGAAGGATGCAATCGATAGTGAACTAGAAAACATCGTTTCGCATAAAACATGGAAGAAAGTCCGCATTCCGAAACATGTAACCCCCTTATCCACGAAGTGGATTTTCAAGATCAAATATCATCAAAATGGTGAAGTAGACAAGTATAAAGCTCGTCTAGTTGTGAAAGGATTCACACAGCAGAGATATCTTGACTATGACAAAACATACGCACCTACTCCTAGTATGACCAACATTCGACTGCTTCTCGCAATAGCCACTGACAAGGGATGGTTCATAGAACAAATTGATATAAACGCTGCTTATTTATATGGAGACCTTGATGAAGAAATATATCTGTTGATGCCTGAGGGAGTGACACATGACAAAAATAAGTATAATGGAGTTTTGCTTACGAAAGCCCTGTATGGATTGAAGCAAGCGGGCAGGCAATGGTATCTTGAGCTCAAAACCAAATTAAAGCAAATAGGATTTAAGCCCATTGAATCTGACCCTTGTATATACGTAAGTGTAGAAAAATCAGAAAACGTAATCATCATTGTTTACATTGACGATTTCCTGATAATAAGTCAAAACAAAAGGGAGATAGAAATCACTCTGAAAAATCTAGAAAGTATCTACAAAATTAAAAGATTGGGCCAGATAGATGAATTTCTGGGAATGAAGATATATTACGATCAATCCAACAGACGAATGGAAATAAGTCAACAGAGATGCATTGAAGAGCTACTCGAAGAAACTAAAATGAAAGATTTAAAGGGTATAAGCACTCCAATGGATCCGAACACTACTCAAACGATGAAAAACAGTAAAAGTTTGGATGCTGAAGAACATACAAGATACAGAAGTGTTGTGGGAAGTCTAAACTACTTGTGCAACACGTGTAGGCCTGATCTAAACTACACCGTAAATCAACTATCAAGAAAGAATGCTAATCCGTGTGAAGAGGATAAGCTGAAATTAAAAAGGGTACTTCGTTATCTAAAGGAAACGAAAACTTTGAAACTGATGTATTCACAATCTGATAGCCAGATCAAGACATACTGTGATGCTACTTGGGCCGATGACGTTGCAGATAGAAAATCAACCTCAGGCTGCGTCATGATGCTAAGCAACGGACCTATCCACTGGATAACCCGCAAACAACGGGTCGTTGCCATTTCTACCCAGGAATCAGAGTGCATTTCTCTAGCGCAGTGTATATCTGAGCACAAAGCAGTAAAAAATGTTTTATTGGAAATCAGGGAAGTGGAATACATGATAAGTCCGAGTGTAGTATTCTGTGATAACCAGGCCGCGATAAAGTTAGCCACAAATGACGTAAATAGAAGTAAAAGCAGGCACATTGACATCAAATATCATGTAATTCGGGAAGCTGTTGAGAAAGGTGAAATAACCATTGAATATATTGAGTCAAATAAAAATGTAGCCGATGGCATGACAAAAACTTTAACTTTACAAAAGTTAAACACCTTTATTAAATTACTAGGTCTGACGAATTAAAAAAGGAGGAAATTCTTAGGCAAAATTAAATTCCCTATTGAAGCAGGGGGAGTATTGAAGCGGAATAAACAAAAGGAAAATTTTTTATTCCTCAAAAAATAAAGAAATCAAACGCAAAGCTTCAATTGCGAATTTCAATTGGAAAGTTCAAAGTCAACAATGAAACCCGACGAGAATCTCGCGCTCGAGAGAAGCATGAAGCGAGACAAGCAATCCCATTGTTGTTGGATATTCGGGCAGTGACGAGAATGAAGTTTTTTCCTTTGGTCACCGATTTTGAAGAGAGCTCCCGCAAGATAAGTTTCATTTCCAGCATTGAGGCCGGATTCCTGTGGACCAGAAGAAATAAATGAAACGAAGATGTTTTAAAGCGACGGAGAAAAATTCAACCGAAGTCCTAAATATAATTACTCAAGCCGTAGGATAATTTAGGAGAAGAGGGCCTAATTGTGACGAAAATCAAAGAAAACAAACCATAAGCCTATCCCGAACAAACCATAAGCCTATCCCGAACAAACCAAATTGAAGTGGATTATTTGAAGATAAAATAGCTGACTACCTGATCCAGTTCGGAGAACTGTAAGTATTTGACTTTAATTACTTTATGGACAATCATTTGCGTCGAAGGAAGCGAGGAAAATAGCAATAATTTTTAAAGATTTCCAAACGAACTTTACCGATGAGAGCGGAAATATTCCAAGCCACACACGGTGTTAAGCCTTAAATAAAACCATTAATATTAAAGAAGCTAGTAGATATTTTAATCACATAAGGTGATGACATTTAAAGATAATTAAAGGAACCTGTTAATTATTTTGAGAATAATTAAGGAAAATAAGAATAAACTTGATTCTTGAATTACATCGTGAATTACCGAATAACTATAGATAACCTTTTCGATAAGTGCTGAATTTAAATTGTGAAATGATGTTTCGATAAATATAATGTGACTTTGCTTTGAAGATATCAAGATATAAGATGAATAATGAACTGTTATAATTTATTCATGAACTTTATTTATTTATTGATTTGTCTATCCATTTAGTAATTTATTCACAAGGTCAGTGCATTTCATCAACGAAGATAATTCCACGGGATTCGGAAAGAAGATAGGACTTTCAAGTATTTAGTATTACCTCGTACCACAGAACTCTGTACTCTTATATGAATACAATTTATTGTATTGTATACGAACTTTATTAAAAAAAAAAAAAAAAAAAAAAAAATTAGATCCTTATTTCAATTAGCATGCGCACTATATCGAAAGCATTGTTCTCTAGACACACTCGATCCCGTCACTTTGCTCTCTGATTGGTCGGAATATTCCAGAAGCATGGCAACCGCGTGACGTTCACGACACTGATTGGCTAAAATTTTACAGATTCTTCTTGAATTACTTTTTCATATATAAAGCAAACGCAAAATTATCTCATTCATTATTACTAAGTTATTTTAGAATACTTGTACGTCGAATTTGCAACATAAAATGATTGCGGCGAAAAAAAGTAAAACCTACGATTTAAATAGTGATTGGGAGGACGAATTCTTTTATCTTTGGCGAAACATACTTATCTTTGGCATTATAAAACCGTGCATAAAAATTATGAAAATGATTTTCCGCAAAAGAGTGAGTTAAGAAGATGAAATCTTCAAGATTTGAATAGTAGTTTGAAAGCAGAGCAATCCATATTCATGCAGGGCCGGCGCTAGGAGGGTGCAAGGCCTCGGGCGAGATGAATTTTGCGGGGCCCTTGCCAATCCTATTTGGACAACCAAAAAAAAAAACGGAAATCTTACTTTAACAACCAAAAAAAAAAAACCGAAATCTAACCAACTAAAAACAAAAAGCGACGATCCTATTTTATCCTCTTTCTTCTACCCAGGCGCGGGGCCTGGGGCGATCGCCCCCATACACCGGCTCTGTTCACTAGACCAGCCAAACAATCAGTAGCTGCAACAATTGCATCTTTTAAAATTTCCTACATACTGACAAAACACAAGAAACCTTTGGAAAGATAGTGAAAGAAACATTTATTGAAGCGGCAGAAGTACTGTTTAATGACTTAAAAAATATAACAGAGATTATAGCTGCCATAAAGGAGGTCCAGTTATCTCGTCCAACTATTACTAGACGTGCTGAGATCATGAGCAGTGCTTTGGAGACCAAACTGAAAAGTGATATCATGGAATGTACATACTTTTCTTTGCACTTTGATGAGTCCACTGATATGGCTGATACTGCCTAGTTATGTATTTTCATTCGAAATATTTTCTGATATGTCGGCTAAAGAAGAATTGTTGACAATGCTACCACAGAAAGAAAAACCTCGCGTTGAAGATATTTACAACGCTTTTCTGAATTTTGTAAAAAGTTATGTGCTCCTTTTTAAAAACTTGTGTGCATGTAACAGATGGAGGATCATCCATGACTGGCAATAAAAATGGGTTTGTTGCATTGTGTCGAGCTAATGATGATTTCCCATCGTTTTTCACATTCTATTGCATCATTTATCAGCAAGTTTTATGTTCAAAAATACTAAATATGAAAGATGCTATGGAAAATGCCACGAAGATCGTGAATTCCATCCGTGCTCGAAGCTTGGAAAGACGCTCTTCAAAGTGCAATTGGAAGCTAGCGAGTCTGCTGAGCACACTGATTTACTTCTTTATACAGATGTGAGGTGGATGAGCCGCGGAAAACTTATAAAAAGGTTTCAGGAATTACTACCTGATATTATTTCTTTTCTAGATGAACGAGGTGACGACACTGAGATACTTAAAAAAGAAAAGTGGCTCTTTGATTTATCGTTCTTATCAGATGTGACAAATCATTTGAATATCATTAACTTGGAGCTACAGGGTAAAAATCAAACCGTTATCGACATGATTAGCGCAATAAACTCTGTTAACAAATTGAAGTTATTGATTAATCAACTGAACAAAAAGGATCTCAAAATTTTCCAGCTTTTGAAGCAAGAGCAAGTTCTCACTTAAATTACGATAATTACGAGACAGAGCTAAAAAACATTTTGAGCGAAATACGTTTCTCTCATGTCGATAAACTGACGGATATTGTAACTTTCATGACTTACTCATTTTCTTGGGAAGATGCTGAAAACTCTGCTACTGAAATATCCACTTAAAATATGGAGATCTCTTCTGTCCAAAATGAGGTATTGCAGTTAATGTCAGATGTACATCTCAAAGCTAGAGCAACAGATATCAAATTTTGGTCTTAGATACCCGAAGACAAATATCCATGTTTGAAACAAATAGCTCTTCATCATAATTATCATTAAAAGTCAAAATTATAAACTTACACAAACTTCTTTTATTAAATTATAAACTCCTCCTTTGACAACGCGACGTTTCGACGGCCTAAGCGGCCCGTCTTAGATGATGGGATTTTCGTGGACAGAAATTTATTTCCAAAAAAGACAATTTAATTTTCGATTTGGACATTTATTTTTCAAAATAAGGACAATTTAATTTTGATTTGACTTTTGTTTATTTGGAATTCTCACGTTTTTATTGTTTTATGTAATAATGTGAGATGTAGATCACGTTTATTTTGTTATAGTACGTGCCACGTGTATTCCATAAGTTTGATTGTTGATCAGTTTTATTATTTATTTATTATTTTGGGGAAAGAAGACGTTAAGTTTTTTTTTTCCCCATTTTATGTAAGAAGCTTGTAAAAGACGGGCCGCTTAGGCCCTCGAAACGTCGCGTTGTCAAAGGAGGAGTTTATAATTTAATAAAAGAAGTTTGTGTAAGTTTATAAATAGCTCTTCAGTTAACACGATTGTTCGGATCAACTTCCTTGTGCGAATCTGCATTTTCAGAGATGAAAATAATTACTTCAAAATATGGCAATCGGCTTACCGATGAACACCTGTTAACATGCTTTTGGTTGGCGCTCAGTAATTACCTGCCATCCTTTGAAAAGCACGTGGATGATATGCAATGTCATGCTTCAACATATAGTCAAAATTAGCAATTTAAGGCTATATTACAATTATGTAATTACGTACATAGCCTGTTAGGTATATTTTATATCTCTAAGTATGTGGCAATAAAATAATTTTTTTTTAGTATATATGTTTTTTCTTTAGTAGCTATGCCTTAGCTTAGTCCTAATAGTCGGCCGTCGATCGCATGTCGCCTAAATATTTTGTGGTGGATCGCAGACACTACAAGTTTGAGCACCCCTGCTCTACAGTATACGTGCACATTACGTTTCATGAAGTCATCAGAGCAAACAGACGGACAAAGTGACTTTATTAGCATCATGTATCTTTCTAGCAATTGGAATAGAAATGCTTATACAGTAGAGCCCCGATTATCCTCGGAATTGGGTGGCAAGGGTACCGCGGATAGTAAAAATCGCGGATAACCCAAGAAAAGACTGAAAATGAGGTTGTAAACACGAAAAAAAATAGTTCAGCATTAAAACAATGTTTTATTATACAAAAAAAATAATTTGCAAAACTTTTAAAATATGTACAGTACACCAGAAGCCTTTCTGCAGAGCAAGAGCCTGCCACTCATCCACAAATTCCGAGAAAGCCTATAGGATTATGATGCATAATAAACCTGTCAGTAATTTTCGACCTTCGCACTATAGGGCCTATTGTACTTTTTCTGTTGTTGGCGTGGATAAAAATTGTTTTTTTTAGGTTGGTAATTAAAAAAACTGTTCGCGGCACTTCCGAATAATCGGGGCTCTACTGCATTTCAAAAAAGGAAAAAACTTATTTGCGACTTTTAACAGATGCAAAATGCTTTCAAGGTTATTTAAGATAGAACGTTGGCTCCGCAGCGAAAACGGTTTCTATTGGCTAACGCAATGACGTCATCTGGATGCAAGATTGAATTGCAAAGCACTCGGATTTTTAGTGTAATACCCAATAACTATTTGTAACTCAAATTAAAAGTTTTGAAGTATTTAAATTCTCTTCCGATTTAAGTATTTTTTTTATCAATCACTTACGATCATTTAGAAAACAACTGGAAAAACTATTAAGATAAAATGAATTCTAATTTTCTTTTCATCTCTAGCACAAATTTACTTTCCTTCAAAAATATCTTTGTAAATCTTCATGTATTTAAAAGAGAAAGATTTCATTGACAAAACATCATATCTAATTAAGAAAAAGTTTCCACTGTTAGGAAATTAAAAGTATTTCTAAACTTTAAAGAATGTCAATTACCTAAACTCTCTTTCAATGAAAATGCAGGGATTAATCCTTCAAAAATCAACTAAATGAAACTGATGAAAATAACCCAGGTTCTCAGCCCTATACTTTTTTTTTTTTAAGATTGACGTAAATTAAAGTGTGTTTAAAATATCGGAGAAGAACTCATAAAACAAAATCTTTTCATAGACAGAATATCATTTTTCTTATTTAACCAATTAGTAAATAATAGAAAATAATTTTTTTAAATGGTGAAACGAAGTTAAAATTATGTTAAACATATTTACAACAAAGAAATTAATTTATGAATATTTTTAACATAACTTTATTGTTTGTTTGTTCCTTTCACCATTTAAATCAGCAATTTATTATAACACAAGTAAAACATTACTTATTTTTATAAAATAACAAAAAAGAAAAAGAAAAACAAAACCAAAAACAAAAAAACTCACGAATTTCATCAACGTTTTCCTTAGCTTCCGCGCAGTCTGAGCCAAACATCAAGAGTAAATTCTGCTGATGATTCCTAATACGGATGAAACGGCTGTTCTTGATTCCCGTTGATGTTGGCTTAGTGTGCGAAGGCATATTTACTGTCCAGTTGTGATTTTTTTTTCTTTATTCATGAATTATTATGGACGTAGTTTTGTTCTCTTTTTTTCAAATTCTTTGCTAGCATTACATTTCTTTAAATTTCATTGGTCTTTATTGAAAACGACGTCAATGTAGTTAAAATTAATTTTATTTTGTAATATTTGATGAAAATAACAATGAAATTTATAATTTCTGTCTCAGTATTATCTGTGAAAAGTTGTTTTTTTCTTTATTTTGGTATCAGACCGCTTATAAATTTAATATTTCAAATATTATTTCGCTAATATTTAAATCTCTATTCATTATTTAAATAAAAGAGAATCTGCAAGTTGCAACCATTTGACGTTATGCTCAAATAGAAAATATCGCGCTGTCAACTATGTATCGATTTGGACCCTTCCCCCTCCCCTCCTGGATCAAATGGTTCTCTTTTGTTTCAAGTCTTTTCATATATTTTATGTGCCCATGTAAGATAGTATGCACTATAAGTAACTTAACAGAGATAAGGTACTAACTCTATAAAAAAAAAAAAAAAAAAGTTAGTTTTATTAAAATTGTAAAGCATACTTGTAAAATACTGTTTATAGAATATTGAATGGTAATGCTATTTCATATTGAGAGATTTTGTAATTGTTATAGTAGTATATTGGTTATATTTGTGTTTTGCATAATACACTTAACTGTAATAACTATGGCATCATTGAATACTGATTTAATTTCTAGTGGTAAATTTAATGGGAGAAATTATACAAGTTGGAAACTCTCTATGAGAAATATCTTAATGAAAGATGGCCTTTGGAAGGGTGCAAATTTACCGTTATCTGAAATTGAAAAGATTCAAAATGAATCTGAAAGGCGTAAAATGCTAGAAAAAGCAGATAGAGCATTTGGAACAATCTTCGAATTGTTAGAAGACAGATTTAAATTTCTGATTAAAGAAGAATCAAGTCCATATGAATTAATTAAAGAACTTGATAACAGATACAATAAGCATAACCGCTTAAAGATATCTAGATTAAAACGTAAATTGTATGATGCAACGAATTTCCACAATTGTAGTACTTTGGAATATGATATTGTTGGCATCAAAGTTTTATTGAAAGAACTAAACCAGATAGGAGGTACAATGGACGAGATTGAATTATGCTGGATGGTATTATCAGGATTGCCTGATGAGTTTGATCCCATAGCTCAGGGGATAAGCTTGACTGAGGACACTCCACAATTTAATCTCGATACCATCCTTGACAAGATTTTGAACGAAATTGAAAGAAAAAGAAATAAAGTGCCTCAAGTTGAAAATCAAGGTGATATTAATGTATATAAAAGTAAAACAATGTTTAATCCAGCAAAATATAAAGAGAAGCGAAAATGCTTCATATGCAAGAAGCCTGGACATTTGGCCAAAGATTGTTATTTCCGCAATAAGAACTTACAAACTCAACAAGATACAAGTAGAACAGATAAACAAAACGAAAGACCAAGTTTTCGTACAAGTGAGAAAAGGACTTATACTGGGATATCTATCACAGATAAAAACAGATATATGTTGGCCAGGTTAAGCAAAAATGTTTGGTTAGTAGATAGCGGTACAACACATCATATTTGTTGTAACCGAGAAGACTTTAGTGATTATGTGCCATTAAATGAATCCGTAGAAATACACGGAGCTTAAATAAAGCCAATTAAAGCAATCGGAAAAGGTGTGATAAATCTTGAGTGCAAAATATCTGAACATGAAGATGTATCATTAAAATTAGTTGAAGTTTATCATGTACCTGATATAGGAGTAAATCTTATATCGTCATCCCTATTATCATATAAGAACTTTGTACAAGTGTTAAAAGGAAAGAATTACACTGTATATGTTTGGAACGGGGGGAGGTATGACCCAAGCGTCAGACACTTAAGGAAGTTTGGTAGCACTGTTTATCTTAAGACACCAAAGATAAAGAGAAAGAGTAAATTTGACTATAGAGCCATTAAAGGAATTTTAATTGGATACTCTACGAAGCTAAGAGGTTATAAGGTATGGATACCTGAAGAAAGAAAAGTAATTCTAACTAAAAATGCATATGTAAATGAAAATATTCCAGGTGTGAATTTACTGTCGAATAGATTGACAAGTAACGAAGATTACGACAGTGTGATTAAAATGAAAAGAACAACTTCAAACCAAGAATCATCATCTGATGAATCGGAAGCAAGAGAAAATATAGAATCTGAAACTGACGATGAACCAGAAAGTGAAGAAGAAGTAAAAGATGAACCAAATGATGATGAAGATGCCCGAAAGTTAGAAGCCCAAAGGGTATGGAGATTGGAACATCTATTTACAACCACTGAAGATGAGTCGGAACCAGAAGAAGCGAAAAAGGAAAAGAAGAGAGTATCGATAGAAGAATCGATGAAATTACGATCTGGAAAGATCACAAAGCCGAAAAAATAATGTACAGTATAAGATAAAAAGTTTATCCAATTGGATGATGAAACTAAAACTATTTTATATATAAAAAGTTTGAACTTTGAAATTGATCTTAATTGATATGAAGGAGTGATATAAGAGATTTTTTGTTTTTCAAGCAGGGGGAGGTTTTTGCTAGGAATATTAAATTTTAATATTCACAAATAGGAAAATTTAATATAGTTGAACTGATAATTGAATTAAAATTAAATGTTGTGCTTGAAAAAAAAAAAAAAATAAAAAAAAAAAATAAATAATAAAATAAAAGAGAAAATATTTTTTATTAATAATTTATTTGTTTACTATCAATAATTTGAATGATAGTTTATTTCTTAATTATGTAAATGAAGTAATGACGTTGTGTGACGACACAAGCTAGTCAGGAGTGAGACGTGTGAGATGTAATCGGAAAAGTCAACCGGATAGGTTGAACTGGTGAGGCCGAGCAAAGCGGGTGATACAATAAGGTTAGCCGACGGAGCTAATCCCACCCGGTAGTTATATGGAACGGTGCCCACAGTAAGGACTCTGAGTAAGTTTTATACTCGAAGAATAATAATATATCAAGAGCGATAATTATTAAAGCTAAAATTATTATACATTTACTGAATCGAGTTGATTCATGAACATTAAAGTTAACTGCGTTAAAATTAACGTATTAGAAGTTAGGTGAATACATTACGAAGAAGGGGAACGTCGGAGACAAGACCCTATGAATAACGGAGCGAATTTATTCCAATTTATTCAAGAAGCTGTGGACAATAATAAATAGTAATTAACAAGTAATTAAATTAAATTGAATCGAAATTTCAAGCGATAAAGATTTCGAAAGAAGAGATTCAAATCCAGTCGCCGTGCCCGACCAATCCATTAAGAAAAGAAAGGGAAGAACTTTCAAAACATGAAGTTGCTTATTCCAAGCCGGAATTAAGGAGATAAAATTATATTGAACATTAAGTAAAAATATTGAGTAATATATTAAGGAGAAGACATAATAGGAGAAGGTATTCCGAAAACCCGAAAACGACTCCAACGGATTATTCGAGGATAGAAGATCCAGTATTGAATAAATTAGGGAGTAACGGAAATTAAAACCTACCACAGGATACCGTTTTGGGAGAAGAGTTGACTGACCTAAGAGAAGTCTACTATAGCGTGATAGTACTGCATGGATAGAAGAAGGATAGAAGCAAGAACAGAAGACAACTACAACTAAAGTCATAGTGCTACGAGAATTAATAGTAAGAACAGAGCTCGTAAAATTACATAAAAAGGTGAAATTACCAAGTTTAGTAAAAGCTTCATATAGTTGTAGTTATGTGCGTGCTATCGGAATAAAAGTAGTCATCGAATCATTGCGAGGCGAGAGATTAAGAAGACGACAATTTGTAAGTACTATTATTATTTACTATTATATAACAAGGAATTAGAAGATACCTACAGATAAGAATAGAGTTGTTAAATGATTTATAATAATCATAAAGGATGATTATTATTGCATTAGTTAAATAATGATTAAACTGTTATTAGGAAAATTGTATTGTTAAAGAGAAGCAATACATAGTTTTGTGAAACATTCACATAGGTGATATAAGTCCATTATGAATAGTAACATTGAACGAATGCTTAGATACTAAATGAACATACACTATTATCTCATACAAGTGTTTTTGAGACATAGGTATAGTGTAAATAGTTTATTTTGTGAAATCCACATAGGTGAAAAACCGATTCTAAAATAATCAACTCTAAATTATAATATGTATAGATGCATATTTGTATTAAGATTGTATGAAAGTTTAAACTAATGCATTAAATTGTAAAAGCATTTATTTAGCTTAGATAGGTGATACATCCAAGAGGATAAGAATATTTTTCATGTAAAACAAATGGGCCTTCAATTATTAGTTATTGATATTTTGATATATAGGCTAGAATTATTAAGTGTAAATACACATGTGTATATTGTTCTGTTAGGAGTGAACTTATACTCTGAGAATTTTGTATTGTAATTTTGAATTTGTTTCAAAATTAAAATTTTTGTTTTTTAAAATTTTTCATAAGCATTGGGCATTATTAATTTTTTTTTACACCTCTGCTAAACCAGTACGAAATTCTGATAGCAGTACCCATTGATATTTCATTATATCACTATCAAGATGAATCAAATATTGCTTGCAAAGCATCTCGTTTTTAAAACATCACTTTGTCTTGAGTTGGTTAGGTTGGCAAACAGCTAGGAAATGATAGTGTACACAAGAATAAACAAACAGCGAAAGAAAAAAAAGAATCTTAAAAGCTAAATAAATTATTTAAAAAAAAAGTAATAATTGTTGGTTTTAAAACAGGAATTACACAGAATAGCAGGTCCACAAATGAATAACGTGACAGTTTATGAAGAAAAAGGTTCTTTAAAATTAAAAAAAAATTTTAATATTGTTTTAAACAGACCATTTGTTTAGTTTATTTGACTGAGTAGGCGAAGTTTTGCCATTACATTTTGACATTGTTTTCTTAGTTTGTCTATTGGTTTTACTGTTCGGTTGTCTTTGTGTATGTGCATCAGTGGCGTATATAGAATATATTTTCGGGGGGGCCTAAGATTAATGTAAGGTTAATTTAAGAAATTTTAAGTAGACACCCCATGGAAACCTATCTGTTCAACCAAAAAAAAAAAAAAACAACGTTGGGAGGACATACTTTTATTATTTCG
>JAFIDM010117121.1:0-22337 GCA_023159025.1 Thereuonema tuberculata
ATTTGAATGGCTTCTCACCTGTATGTATTTTAATGTGAGAAGATAAACTGCAGGAATTAGGAAAGCTTTTCCCACAAAAATGACATTTGAATGGCTTCTCACCTGTATGTGTTTTAATGTGGTAAGATAAACTGCATCGATGAGAAAAGCTTTTCGCACAAAACTCACATTTGAATGGCTTCTCACCTGTATGCATTTTAATGTGAGTAGATAAATTGCACGACTGAGAAAAGCTTTTCTCACAAAATTGACATTTGAATGGCTTCTCACCTGTATGTATTCTTATGTGGGAAGATAAACTGCCCGCGTGAGAAAAGCTTTTCTCACAAAATTCACATTTGAAAGGCTTCTCACCTGTATGTTTTTTAATGTGAGAAGATAAACTGCACGACTCAGAAAAACGTTTCCCACAAAATTCACATTTGAAAGGCTTCTCACCTGTATGTATTTTAATGTGAGAAGATAAACTGTTCGAACGAGAAAAGCTTTTCTCACAAAATTCACATTGAAATGGCTTCTCACCTGTATGTGATCGAATATGAACAGTTAAGTGACTTGTTTGCGAAAACTTTTTCTCACAAAATTCGCATTTATATGATTTTGCAACTGTTTTGGACGACATTTCAATAGTTCACCTAAGTGATGGATTCCAATAATTTCCTTACTGTCTTACTTCAAAGTCACAAACAACTGTGAGTCTAAATAAGATCTGATAAACTTTAAGAATTGAAGAAGGCTTCATTCAAGACAATACAAAACAAAACTATCTGAAGCAATTCAGAACAATATAGTTACGATGTTGCATCAAAAGGAAATAATATCTTCGTTATAATAAAGAGTTCTATTTTAAATAAAACAGTCAAATTAAATTAGGGAAACAAAAATATATAAGTGTTAAAGAAAAGCACATTGAAGTCTTTGAATAACATTGATTTCCCATAGACAAAAGTCGGAGGTGGCAGCGATTCCAAAACAAAAACCTGAAATCAGTTTTCCGCACTTTTATGGAACCTTTGAAATGCACCTTCAAACCTACAGATTCTTCAATATTAATCAAAATATAAATAAACGTTGATAGCGTTTAAAATCTTAATATCGTTAATCCGTTACGATACTTAACACCAAATACTCCGCAAACAAAGAGAAATGTGTACTAGTAATGAGTATTTCGACTGCAGCGCTCCACGTGGTCTTTGCATTAATAATTGCAACGCTTCATCAACAGAAAGTCACAAAAGATTTGCTTTATTGGGATGAAGGATATGCCAATGAAATACAAAAATAATAAATATATAAATAAAAAAAAAGAAAGATTTTAAAAAAAGGAGAGATAAATAAAGATACATAAACTCAAATAATTAATACCAAGAAACTAAACAGCATAGACGACTGTAACTCAAAAGGAAGAAAAAAAAAGCTGTATAAAGAAACAAAATTACACAAAAGCGTCTGAAAAAGAATTGAAATATTAAGTAATAAAAATATTATTTATTTAAATATTTTTTATTTTAATTCTTTTCAATTTTTTTTTTAATTGTCATGTGTCGGACTTCCTTTTTTTATTTCTTTCCCTGTGTTTCTTTTCATGTAATCTTTCATTTTCTGTTTCATTTTAATTTGTGACCCACGTGGTTTTTAGATCCAAAATAAATTTCTCCTAAAATATCCGTCTAAAAGTTTATCTCAGTTTTTCAAGAGATGTAGATCCATATAAATTTATTTTAACACTTACATGAACTACTGATCGGGGTTTTAAATTGTAGGATTCTAAATAGGAAGAAATAAACACCATTTTATAATTGTTTATAATAGATAACAATAAAAAGATTTAGTTAATGCTTCAGATAAAAATTATTTACATTAATTATTAGTATAAACGTTTGCAAAAAAAAAAAAAAAAAAAAAAAAAAAACAACATATTTTTAAAGTAACATTAATGATATATTACAGAATTAATAAACTCACAAAAATAAAGTTATTATTATCTTACAAAAAAAAAAAAAAATTCTTTTTAACTAAAATTCAAAGCTTTGGGGGCAGATCACTAACTCAAATAAATATTGATTATTAGGGGTCGGAAATACGCCAGTCCGGTTATAATCCTTCAAATCAACAAAATATATAAAACAAAATAAAAGGTAATGTTTCCCTTACCAGAATCTTGCTACACCTACCCCATAGGTGCCCATCCCCCTAGATCTCATGACCCACCCTCTTCAAAGATCTTCTGACGGAGGGACCCGGGGGGGGGGGAGGGCCTTGACCCACATTGGAATTAGGGCCCAAAATTTCTAGCTACACCACTGGCTGAGACTGAGAGCGTCGAAATAGCTTAGTTCCATTTCATTCAATTTTATACAGTGGCGGATTTAGCACTTGAGAGGCCCTAGGCACAATTCAATTTTGAGGCCCCCTCTAAATATTTTCACTGCCCCCCCCCCCACACACACACACCCTACACGCATGTTTTTTACTTTGGAAGGCACTATACCCACAGCCTTCTGAATACAGGCCTCACAACTACGTCATCGTCTTTTCTCTGACATCATGAAAGCAAGGTAGCGATGACCCTGGGCTTTTGAGTGACCCTGTAATACTTCACTGCGTGTATGTGTGTAAGCGCATGGAAATCTATTTCAGTGAACGTTTGAATATTTTAAAATATTGCTATTTTGTTCAACTGGATTAGTGAGAGTCTGAAATTAATTTCAGTTTTCCAATATCTAAACAGTTATTTCAAAGTATTTCATATGATTCCAGTGTTTCTTTATTCTGGAAAACAACTGAGGGGGCGTTAGGCCTAACTTTCACCATGCCGAAGACGTGCTGTATCTGGCTGCAAGAAGGTCTACAAAAATACATCAAGTTATATTCCTGTTTTTATCTTTTCCAAAAGATGAAGATCTTTTGCAATGTTGGATTGTAGAAATACACAGAGAAAACTTAGTTTCCCCCAAAATTCTTAAATGTGCATCAAACAACAAAGATTTCATCGTAAGAGTGGACGATGTCATTTCTGTTAAACGTGATCATATAAAATTAAAGAAAGATGCCTGTCAAACAGTTGTTGGTATTATTGCTACATATCTAAGAGAAACCACAAACTTGTAACGACAGGGAGAAGGAGTAACTTTTATTGGCATTGGAAGCAAGTTTGGCAACATTTTATGAAGAAAAAGTTCGAAATTCAATTAGCTGTTTGAATGACATTAATCAATACACTTTATAGAATCGTTTGCTAAACAATATTTTGAGTAATATAATTCCTGATAAAGTCATTTTCTGTAAAATATCATTAGATGGATGCCCAAAATTAATTAATTCGGTTGTTATTAATTTTGACTTAACTTTTGAAATTGATATTGATAGTAAAAAAAAATACAAATCTAATAAAATATTTGCTTATACTTAATACTATAATTGAAACATACAATATTGACAAATTAATTAGTATCAGAAATTTGCCTCAAATTCTGAAATTAATAAAAGTAAGATGATTTTGTTTTTTACTGAACAATTGGATTTAACTGAAATATCGATGCATAGAGTACAGATTTATGTTGAAGTTTTTTACTTTATCTTTTAAATTTTTCTTAATAGCCCTGCATGCTACAGAGCTTTGAGACAAACAAATTTGCTAATCCAAATATTCTGTTTAACATCGCTAAGAAATTAAATGTTGATTTTGATTCTTTTAATGCCATCAATCTATATATATAAAAATGAATGTATCTTTCTTTTCTTTCTTTGTTTGTTTCTTTGTCCTTTATACACTCCTAGGCCCTTTGACCTATCTGGACCAAACTTTGCAGAATTACTCTTTAGGACACTGCGGAAAAGATAGGCTACCTTAGAACCCGGACCCACCCTCCAAAGGGGTTGAAATGGGGTAAAAGCCATGAAAAACCCAATATCCACCTGGTGGTGAAAATAAGAACTACACAAATATTGTGTAAAGTGAAAAATTCGCTCTCCTATGGGCGGCAGGGACACCACACTTGGGTGGGAGGAAGCCAACACAAACGCTGAATGTCCCATCCCGACCGACACCGGGCCCCTTCTCGAGCCCCCAAGTCAAATGCAAGTAAGAAAAAATTCACTCTCCTATGGGGGGCAGGGACACCCCACTTGGGTGGGGGGATGGCGACATATGGGCCTAAGTGTCCCACCCCCGATCGACATCGGGACTTTATATTTAGGGCCCCCCCCAAGTCAATTGCAAAAAAGGGAAAAAATCGCTCTCCTATTTGGGGCAGGGACACCACACTTGGGTGGGAGGAAGCCAACACAAAGGCTGAAGTGTCCCACCCCCGACCGACACCGGAACCTTATATTTAGGGCCCCTTCTCGGGCCCCCCAAGACAATTGCAAATAAGGAAAAATTCGCTTTCCTATGGGAGGCAGGGACACCACACTTGGGTGGGGGGATGCGACAGAAGGGCCTAAGTGTCCCACCCCCGATCAACACCGGGACCTTATATTTAGGGCCCGTTCTCGCCCCCCCCCCCCAGTCTATTGCAAAAAGGGGAAACTTAACTCTCCTTTGGGGGCATGGACACCACACTTGGGTGGGGGGATGGCGACACAAGGGCTTAAGTGTCCCACCCCCGATCGACACCGGAACCTTATATTTAGGGCCCCTAAGTCAATTGGGAAAAGAGAAAAATTCGTTCTCCTATGGGGGACAGGTCCACCACACTTGAGTGGGAATGGCGACACAAGGGCCTAAGTGTCCCACCCCCGATCGACACTGGGACCTTATATTTACGGCCCCTTCTCACGAGCCCTTTCTTTCTTTGAGTGGCATTGCAACGCATGCCGGGCACAGCTAGTAAATATCTAAATAAAAGATATGGATGTTTAGAAGAAAGAGAAAATCGCAGCCTTACAGATGAGAAAAATAATGAGAAAGAAAGAAATTTAATTAATTTTATATACGATACTTTCGAAATAAGCATAGATGTTGATTCCCATTTACCTGTTTATATTGCACCAATATTATTTATATCTGGATATGCTATTCATAAGGTGATGAGAAGAATAAATTGTTCTTATTGTAAAACTAATATGCTTCATGATGATGATTTGAAATAAGAATTCTCATCAGAGATTAGACTGATTAAGTCAATAGATAAAAAAGTCAACATTATGGTCAGCTGTCATTATTTATAAGGTGACCAACCGTCCTCCTTTAGGGAGGACAGTCCTCCTTTTGTAAATCCGTCCTCCTTTTTGATGTTTGAAGAGTAATATGTCCTCCTTTTTGATATGTGAAGTTTAAAACCTTTTTTTTTTTTGGTTGAACAGATACGTTTACAGGTTTTTTTTTTTGGTTTTACCCCTGAAACCCCTGATAACATTTTTTTTTCTTCAAATTATTTACGTCCTCCTTTTCGTTTTAGAAAAAATGGTCACCTTATTATTTATTTATTCTTTCAAGTATTTGAATGTTTAATCTCTAGTGAAATGAAACAAATGTTATTCAAAATAAAAATTAGTTGGCTACTATTGTTGATATTTCACTAAAACATATTAAATTGTTAAACAATGCAAAGGATTTGCTCAAAAGAAGAAAGGGCAAAAATGTTTTTTGTAATAATTGGCAAAATATTATTAAACAATTATGTAAATACTAAAAATTAAGTATTTTCATCTTTAACAAAAACAAAAAGGAATTGACAAAATTCAACAATTAGATGTAATGTAAATCTGTATTATTTTAGTAATGTACTCATTTTAAAACATTTGATATTATTACATAGTCATTAAGTTACATTAGGAATTAAATTTTGTTAATCGATTTTAAGTGATTCAATAAATTGATATTTACAAAAAAGTGGTGGGGTTATCTTTCTTTTTTACAAAATTTTCTAAATGTGAATTTGTTTTTAAGAACTGATAATTCAAATTGCTAGCACAAAATTTGTATTTTTTTCTAGACTTGATGTACAATTAAAAAGATTTAAATAAATACAGTAGAAAAAGAATTCTATTATATAAAAGCGTTATTTTGTCTGTCATTGTCATAAGACTTTACGTTTTTCCAATTTTTTGACCGAACTATAAGAGATAGATTGGTCATGTAAATGAATAAAATGTAGAGCTTCTTAAGACAAACAAAATGCTACAAAAATTTTTCGAAAAAAGTTTTTGGTTTCCAAGATGGCGCCTTTTAAAGAGTCAAATTTTGACTTTTTCTCAATTTAAACGAAAAGTATAAAAGTTGAAAGAGAACATTATATTGAGAAAATGTTGATATTTGAAAGTTCTAGCGAACAATATATCAGTCATTAACAAACGTTTCTGCGTTTGGAAGATACATGCAAAAATGAAGTGTTTTTGCGGCAACCCCCCCCCCCTTGTGAGTGCCAACGCGCAATACACCTGAATTAAGCTCAAATGGTTCAACCTAATATTGATTGATGTATTTTTTATTAAAATTTTGAACCGTATTTTGAAATAATCCTATTTTGAAATAAACCATAAACCGGTTATTAGACATTAAATATGTATTGGAATATAATAATATCAATAACAATTTTTTTTCAGAATATTAAAAACAAACTAAATCGGAACTTTTCTCGCTTTAGCTTCAGCAAATTTATCAAATAGACTTTCATAATCTAATAACCTAACTTTATCATTTTCTATAAGCATCATAGACAAGTGACAAATGGAGTTGAGATAAGGAATTTCTTAAATAATTTTTAACTCTTTTAAGAACTGAAAAAGAACGTTCACCACTTGCATTGCAAATAGGAATTGTCAAAAATATTTTCAGAATTGTCTCTACATTAGGAAATGTAGATTGTAAACCTCCAATTAATAATTTATACATGTCAAAAGGATTGGTGACATTTTCTTCTTTTACGAAGGCAATAAAATGGACAAGTTCATCTTTAAAATTTTTACTATCAATATCATTTTTATATTTTGTGCATACATACTTGATAAAAAAAACAAATGTACTACACTTCTAAAAGTTTTATTCAATCAAACATGTTTGTACTGGTTCTTGAGAGCTCTCGTGAATGCATGAAATATGACCGCTAGGGTTGCCACCCGCAAAACATGTCATAGCTGGCGTTTGTCAATTTAATTTAGGAATACTGCTAAATTATTAATTATTTTTATTATGAAAAGAATTAATTTAATAAAATAATTTGTTTTTAGTGTTCAAAAATGAAGCCTACGCACCTGCCTACTGTAGGCAGGTGCGTAGGCTTCATTTTTGAACACTAAGTTCATTTCAGCGCACGTAAAATTATCTTGAATTTAATTTGTTTTTATTTTGAGAAATCAATTTGGAGGCCCCCTTGCTTTATGAGGCCCGAGGCGCGCGCCTCCTGCGCCTATGCGGAAATCCGCCACTGATTTCAATTTCTTGTGTGTTATCATCTTTTAGTGCTTGTAATGCTCTTAGTCTGTTAGCATAAATCACTGATTTAAGATGGCCCCATAGGAAAAAATCCAGAGGACTCAAATCCGGCGATCTTGGCGGCCATTCAACCGGTCCTCGACGTCCAATCCATTTCCTTGGAAATGTATTGTCCAAAAAACTACGCACATTCTTCGCAAAATGTGGCGGAGCCCCATCATGTTGAAACCACATATCTCTCCGCATTGCTTATGGTACGTCATCTAGGCGAGGTATAAGGAATGTTTCCAATAAATGAAGGTATGACTCACCCGTTATCGTGTTTGGGAAGAAATAAGGACCAATTATCAAACTTCCCCATGTTAAAAATAGGAAAACATTTTGTTATACATTGTTTATAAGTAAGTCAATTGTTATATGTAAACTATAAAATGTTGTATACGAAATTGCTTATGGGTCCAGACTTTTGCACCACCCTGTATATATATATATATATATATATATATACACACACACACACAGGGTGTTTAATAAAAACTTTTACATACTTCGTGGGCGGGTTCCTAACACTAAAACCAGAACAAAAGTCCATATAAATATATGTCCGAAAATCCTGCAAACATCAGTTATTAAAGAAAGAATGTGCAGACACATGTTAGATATTGTCAGGATATTAACAAGTGTTGAAACTTTCACCAACTCAGAAACTCATAAGAAATGTTCAAAATGACCTCCTCGTGCTTCCACACAAGCATGAACTCGTCGGATCATGGACTGTCCCACCTTTTCAAATACTCCCACAAGGTGTCGAACTGTTTCGCAGGCTTCCGTGACACATTGATAAAGTGTCTCTGCATTAGGAATGTCTGCTGAATAAACCAACTGTTTAAGGTGACCCCACAGATAAAAATCCAAAGGATTGAGGTCGAGGGAACATGCAGGCCATGGAACTGGTCCTCAACTACCTATCCATCTCTCATGGTAGCTTCAGCCAGTGCATCTCGAACAACGTTGGTAAAATGTGCTGGAGCCCCATCATGCATAAACCAAACGTTTTGTCTTATTTACAAGGTCACATCCTGTAGCAAGGCTGGAAGAGTGTTCTGAATCATGTCCCTGTTGACAGCGCCTGTCAGACATGGTGGGAGAACATGGACCTACTAGACAATCACCTAAAATTGCAGACCACACATTAATCTTAAAGCGCTGCTCATGTTTGGCCTGAATTGTACAAAGAGGATTTTCATACGCCCACAAATGGTAGTGAAAATTTGTTTGTCTATCTCATCTAAATGTTGCCTCATTTGTAACAAGACCGACGAGACAAACAATGTATTGGCAGTTTGTGCAACAAACCAACGGGAAAAGTTCTCTGGTGGTGGGTAATCGACAGGCGAAAGACCATGCACACATTGCAGATAATACGGTTACAGGAGGATCTCTAGAAGTACCCTCCATGCCGTAGTAGGGGATGCATCACATACTCGAGTCACCTGTCCTCTGCTGGTACCCGGATCTTCAGCAACAACCTGTAAAATGCATTCTTCCTTGTTAGGCGTACAAGCGACTCTGGGTCTTCCTAGATCCACAGTTCGTGGTGCTACGGATCCCGACTCAGCCACAAGACGATGAATGGCAGCAAATGTTGGATGACTCGGCTGAATGCGGTCTGGAAACGCCATCTGATACAACCCTGCAGCCTCAAGTCCGTTACCATTTGCACGACTGTACATAAAAATCATAGCTGCTTGCTCACGAAATGGGTATTCTGCCATGGTTCAATGGAACACTTTTCAGTTAACGCAAAACTACAGAACCGACACGCTGAAGAAAGGCTAACTCACTATTATACAAATGTTCACCAATGACACATGGAAACAAACCTCCTTGGCAACAATACAGTGCTATCTAGGAGACAATCAGTGCAACAGCAAAAGTGAGTTGTTGGATTATATCTTGAAACGCATTGACCATAGACTTTCTAATAACTGAAAACTGTAGGATTTTCGAACATATGTTTTTTATGAACTTTTGTTCTTGTTTTAGTGTTAGGCCCCCAAAGTATGTAAAAGTATTTCTGAAACACCCTGTGTATGTGTCTGTCTTTTTAATTTTAAAATCGGAGAATGATAAATTTAATTCCATTAAGGAAAAACAATACATTCATATCCCAACATTATGAATACATGGTGATTCACTCTAATTTTTATAATTGACTCATGATTGTAAAGTTACATCTAAAGAACATTTTTATCTGAAACATACTTTGGTCCATGAAAAATAGGAATATCTCAGAGAAGATGCTGGAAGTGCCTATGCCCAAAAACATATACTTCATTAGCATAGCAACGTCAACTGCAGCAATTTTAGGTCTGATTTTGCCTTTCAGTCCCTCAATTGACCTTGGTTTGTTGGCGTAACCTTTGCCTTTTAAAAGTCCACAGAGAGAGAAATCTGGGATGTCAGATCAGGAGACCTAGGTGGCCACAGGTCTTAGGAGATAATCCCATCCTGGTAAAAAGCTGTGAATGTCAAAGAGCAGCCAAACAAGCGAAGAATAAGCTGTATCGTTTGAAGGTCATGCATGAGTTAGTCTCTTGAGTTTGCAAAGCGATTATCATATTGTTAATGGTTTGCCCAACTTTTCATCGAAATCTCCACCCTGCTGCACATAATGATGGTTTACTGATGAAGCATGGTTTCATTTATTCGGCAATGTAAAGTCACAAAATCCAAGGGTATGGGCCAGTGATCATTTCCATGCCATCCATAAAGAACCATTGCATCCAATGAAAATTGGTGTCTGGTTTGTGGTGTCCAGTCACCTTATCATTGTTCTAATCTTTTCTTGAAAGACACTGTGACTATAGACTGATACTTGGAAATCTCTACTTGGAAATCCTCCTGAGTTTGGGAAACAGCAGGAGGATCATGAAATTGCAGATAGTTACTAGTAACTTCCAACAGGACGGTGCAACTTGCCACACCTCCAATAACAGCATGGCAGAAATTCACAGCTTTCTCCAGGATAGGATTATCTACAAAAAAATCTGTGACCTCGTAAGTCTCCTAACCTGACACTTTAGATTTCTTTCTCCGGAGACAATTAAAAGGCAAGGTGTGTATCAAGAAGCAAAGATTGATTGAGGAATTGAAAAACATCATCAGACATGAAATTCCTATAACCGACGTCACTACATTACATCAGACATTCAGCAATATGGAACTTCCGATAAGTATGTGTCTGGACATTGGCACTTCCAGCATCTTCTCTGAAATATTTCTTTTCATGGACCAAGGTACGTTTAAATAAAAATGTTCTTCAAATGTGACTTTGAATACATTCATTAATTAATTACAAAAGGAAATGTTCAGTCTCGAGTGAATCACCCTGTATAATTTATTTATTAATAATCAATATATTTTCAAAAGTTTCACAAAATATATCCACTGATAAATGGAAAAATATCAATTTGAAAAATATAAAAACACAAAATTACAATGATGTATAAAACTAAAGTGGACTGCTGTTAATGTTTTAAGACATGGAAAGAAATTGCAAATACACTCATTACCAAAAAAAATAACGCACCTAGATGGAGGTGTCCAATTGTAATGAAATTTCATATGTAAAGACATTGGAACCGCCCATGCAAATGATTAAACTTTGGTGTCCAATGAATGAATAGCGAGAGCTACAGCGTATCGGAACTGCGCACTCAGCAGGTGTATATAAGAAGCGATTCTCAATCTGATGGTCAAAATTTCTGTTGCATTGCGACTCAAACGACTTCAATGACTCAAAAAAATGCCTCGCCGCAGGATTCGAGCTCATTACGTGCAACTGTCAGAGTTTGAAAGAGGTCGTATCATTGGATTGAAAGAGGCAGGTTGGGCAAATCAGAGAATCGCTCGTCATATGTGTCGAAGCGATGCGGCAATTAAAAAGTGCTGGCAGGAATGGGTGGACAATGGCAGATTTCAGCGTCATAAAGGTAGCGGTCGCCCTGGGGCCACAGCAGAGTGGGAGGATAGAGTGATTGTCAAATCAGCTGTCATAGCGGCTGAATCATCGTTATCAACCATCAGACGTGCGACCCGGACACAAGTGTCCACCATGACCATTCACAGACGGCTGAGAGAGTGACATCTACGCTCATACTGACTGCTACGCCACCTGCAACTCACGTCTGCACACTGCCGGGCCAGATTAGAGTTGTGCTTGGCTCGATCCGGTTGGAATGATGCTGACTGGGGACGTATAGTGTTTAGCAATGAATCCCGCTTCCAACTGTGTCCTGACGATCGTTGCAGACGTGTCTGGAGACGCCCAGGGCAGCGTGCCAATCCTGCTTTCACTATTGCACGCCACACAGGCCCTCAACCAGGAGTTATGGTCTGGGGTGTCATTTCCCTTGATAGCCGGACTTCTTTGGTCGTCATTAGTAGCAGACTTACAGCACAGCGGTACGTCGACGACATTCTGAAACCTGTTTTGCTACCCTTCCTTTTGCAGTACCCTGGCCTTAATTTTCAGCAAGATAATGCCAGACCACATACAGCACGTGTTGCTATGACCTGTCTTGCAGCTTGTGAAACACTTCCTTGGCCAGCCAGATCCCCAGATCTCTCTCCAATCGAGCATGTCTGGGATATATTGGGAAGGCAACTGCATGCACCAGGGAATGTGAATGACCTAGCCCGACAATTGGAGCAAATTTGGCAAGAAATACCGCTGGAGATCATCAGGGAGCTTTATCACTCTATGCCACGTCGTGTGGCAGCTTGCATTCAGGGTAGAGATGGGTCAACACCTTATTGAGCTCGTTACTTTGTAACTCTGAAATAAATCATTCAATATGTCTGAAAGTGTAATCATTTTCTATTCTGTATATAATCTTCCTCTCCACCAATTTTTGTCTCCATCGGACAACTCCTTCTAGGGGCGTCGTTTTTTTTGTTAACGAATGTATTAATAAATGCTTTAAAATTGGAATTAATACATTTAAAAAAGAATACGAACAGTTAGATATATAATTTATTTTTACATATCTACTTATTTTAAAACTTAAAAAAAACTACTTTCTCTACATTGAAAAAGTTCGTAATGTTATCTAATTACAATTTGAATATAATCATTAGAAATGTTTTAGAATCTTTCCATAATTTCACTCCAGTTTTATCACTTTTTTTTATTCAACAAATCTAACTATGTCTATAGAATTTATACAGATAGTTTCCATTACTTAATAATAAATAGTAAAAAAAAGTATTTATTAATAAAGGAAACAGTAATTACAGTTATGTAGTTTCCCATGTTTATTTTTACAGACATTTATATTTCCCGTTTAAGAATTAATATTTTAGTAAAAGTTACAGGAAATTAAAATTGATAATCCCATGATGTTTGATTTTGTTGGTGCTTATTTTATTACAAAGATTAACAAAATTTAATTTTGATCATCAACTCATGTTAAAAATAAGATACTTATATTGATAACACTGTACAACAAATTTGAACCTTTTTTCTGTCCTGTAGATGAAACTATGTAATTCTGTATAAACAAAGTGTACTTGATTCATATCTGAAAACCAAAATGTTCCAACATGTCCCGTTTTTTTAGGAATCCCACTATTCATATTTATACTAAGTGGTGAGAGAGAAATGTAACAGAGACACTGATTACAGAAAACACATACACTAAAATGATTTTTTTGACCGTTTCCGCTTGTAGGCAGCTGTTGGAGTGTCCCTGAGCGTAGACCAATAACATGCAGTTAGCATACTTCCATTCTATCGTCCACTGAAGCGCTTTTCAGACATCGTAATGTCGTGGTGGAACCTCTCCCATGTTCATCGCTAACTGCGTCGAGGTTTTCAGGAAAAAAATCCAGATGCGAATCCAAAAAGTGTAGTTTTAAGGACTTATTGCAGCCTACAACATGAAAGCATTTCAGCATGTCACGAACAAGATCTTCATAGTTTTCTGCTTTCTCATTTCCAATGAAACTTGAGCTTACAGATTTAAATGCTCGCCAGGCTGCAAATTCTCCTTCTGACAGTTTATTTTCGAAATCTTCGTCATGCGTGACTGCTTTAATTTGTGAGCCAATAAAAACCCCTTCTTTTACCTTTGCCTCACTTAAATTTTTGAATTTGTTTCTGAGATGCAAGAAAGCCAATCCTTCTCTGTCCAGTTATTTTACAAAAATTTTCATTAAACCAAGTTTAATGTGCAATGGTGGAAAAAAAGACAAATTGCAGATTCACAAGTGGTTCATGTGATATGTTTTTGGTGCCAGGAATGTAGTTTTTTCTTGGAGGCCATTGTTTACGGATATAGTGATTTCTTCTGTCACGCCTATCCCATTCACTTAGGAAACCGCAATTTAGTGTATCCTTGTTGCATGCCTGTTAATATCCCAATGACTTTCAAGTTGCCACTTCATTTGAATGTAGTATAGTCAATAAATTTCAGTATAGCACTCATTACCTCATATGTTTCCTTTGTATTTACAGCATTATATGCTACAGGAACAGGGGGATAAACATTGCCTGTATGGGGGAACACTGCCTTTAGACTATGTTTCAATGACTCAATAAACAGGCGCCAGTCTGCTACATTATGTTCATGTCCCAATGCCTGAAATAAGCCATTCACATCACAGCAACATACAATGTCCTCTTTCTCAGCAAAATAGTCCCCAAAATGACTTTTGTCTTCTAAACGAACTTATTTTTACATCTTTATCTAACAGATTCCATTCTGCATGTGTTTCAAGAGATGTTTAAGTTCTGTACAAGATCGTTAAGCTCTCCCTGTTTGATTTCATGATGTAAACATGTCATAGATGTAGAGGTTTGAAATTCGGGATCTTGACCACTTGGGACATCGGAGGAATATTCCTCTGAATCAATAGTATATTTATCTGGAGCTGTAGGTACAGGAAGTTCTGCAGAATGAGAAACTGGTCGCATAGCGGAGGATAGGTTTGGATACTGAATAGAATATTTGGATTTGGACAAGCACTCTTCACATCTGTCAAACAAAAGTAACGATCCGTTACGTGGTCTTTTGGTTCATGCCAAACCATAGGTACTCCAAATTTCATTGTACTACGTTTTCCTTGTAGCCAGTTTCTCAGAATCCTGGAACATGAATTGCAGCATGTATGTGGAGCCCAAACTTATACTGGTCCTCAACTCTGCATCCAAAATACAATTCATACGCCTTTCTAAGCAACGGTGACAAGCTACATTGTTGAATCTTGAATGTAAGTTTGCCATATACATAACAAAATAAGTCCGGCTTATTTTTACACTGACGAGACATAAATCACTGAACATAATGTACTTATCATTAGTCCCTTCAACACTTGTACACTTAACGTCATTAGAAATACAGCACCAATTCAATGAGCAGTATCACACGGTGAACGGAAACGTCAGAAATGAAACAAAATTTACAGTTAAAATGCTGAAATTGTGGGATGATCAAGCTGGCAGTGAATGTTTGACATAGATATATATTGCTAAATGTGTATAAATCTATCCTTGCTGTGAAAATGTTGAATAGAATAAGCAGGGCATTCCAAAATTAAATTAAATTAACAAAACATATTAGCGAGGAAATAAATAAAACACTAAATTGTGGAATTTTGGGAAAATGGTATGTGTTAGACAAAAACTGAGTACAGATTCATTATTTCCAGCCATAAATATACAAGAAACACATATTTTCATCTACAGGACATTTTTCATGTTGTACAGTGTAATAAAATTAAATACTTATCTTAAAGAATTCTAGTTCTCCTCTATGGTTATGGGCACTGTACTAAGGTACCCTTTTATTAAAGGTCAGAATAAAATCACACTTATTTTGTGAGATGCAAAAAAAAGCTGAATAGCTCTTCTTCTCTTACTATTTCGTATCAGTAAAATGAATGATTTCTATTTTTAAAATGAAGGTTTCTCAAAACGAAAGCACCTACAATTGAAATATACTTTCTTCTGTTCATGTTTTCCTGTGAAGTGACTTGTTTTCCAATCTTTTCATCAAAGAAAAAACTATCCAGCAGCAAAGAGCAGCACGAATCTCAAATGAAAGAATAATTAGAGTAGCAGCAAATCATCCCCCCCTGCAAGGTTACAGTCATTTGTTGTGCAGCAGATCAGTGGAATCCTACTTTATATAATACAGGGCTATTCTAAAAGATGGACCCAACTCAAGACTGAATGTGTGATGCCGGAAACGGGCGTTACTAATACCGTATAGGAGGGGAGGGACTAATGACTAATGGTCGATGAGGAGGGAGCAGTCCATACATGGAAGTATTGATACATATCGATAAAAATCTAAGTGTTAAATACAAAGAACATATAAATGTAGGAAAGTAGAATGTACGAAAGTCGAGGACGGCCTGTATTGGCATTGTTTTTTCTTCTTTATTTTAATTGGCGATTGATTTTTAACTTTAAGGTAATTCGGTAAGTAGTTAAAAAAGAAAAAAAATTCAAAATAATATAATTTATTCTCAATTATTTTATTTTTTTTAACTACTTCAAAACAACTAAATGAATTTCCGAAAACTCCTTTTATTGTATTTTCCAAAGAAAAAAATACACTATTGCGTTATCTGCTACATGAACAGATGAGCCCGCGATTTTGTGATAAACGCTGATCAGGGGTCCTGATGATGGTTAGTGATTCAGTCCGAACAATGTTAGGACGAGATCCATGACATGTTCTATCCTCTGCCATCCTCTTCAGTTCCAAGCCTTTAACTCCTAAATTGTTGCACGTTTGTGTAATAAAATTATTGCGAGGTCTTCCTCTTCCTCTACCTTCACTTGGAATCTTCCCCTCTAGGGCTCTCTGTCTTGGGAAGCGAAACGAAGGGCGTCAAAACAGAACTGGTTTGGTTGATCGCTCGCCCAGCTGATCATTTTTAACACTTGCTTATATGTCCGAGGGAAAAGTGACCAAGAAAAAGCGAGATGGAAGGACTTTTTGTGTTTCCGAATACTTAAATAGGGTTTACAGATGTAATAAAAATGTCAGCTTTCATTCTTTTCCGAATGAAAAAGCATTAAAAAAAGCGTGGTAGGTCAAGATTCAAATGGGGAAAACGCCGTCCGAATGGAGTCAAATATAAAACCAGCATTTCAGAAATGAAGATTCCGTGATATAAGTAGGAGGCGAGTTCGTTAAAAAAACAACAATCGTTTAGAAATGCTTAGAAATAGGGTCAGGATTCATATGCAAATGCATATTTTTAAAGGCTAATTTAAAGTCATGCAAAAACATTTTTGTGCATGTTTTGACCGTCTCTGATGATGAATATGCAAAGTTAATTGTGCATATTGTTGCATATTTGAAGTGTTTCTTCATATAATAGATTATTGTGCATATTTTGTAGCATATTTTCAGTATTTTATTGCATAAGCCACCAGTCGGCAACCTTTTGTTGTAAGAGGGCCAAATATTTTACATGGGGATTAGTGAGGGCCGCACTTGGGCCGTATGTCATTACAGTATACTGAGTAAACCTACAGTATTTGTGTACAAATATTTCAGTTTGAAAAATAAAACGCTAATATTGTAATAATGTATATATTTTATGTAATCTTATATATAAAGTTGCCACGCGGGCATAAACCAACAAATTTCAATATTTGCGGTGGCTTATGCAATGAATCTTAATTTTATTTTGCATAAAAAAAATTATGAACACACAATGGAGACAGTGACCCCTTAAAAACTAAAAGTAAGAAAATAAAAAACAAGAACAAAATGTGGAATCCAAATCCTTGGGCAGCACTCAGGCTGTCATAAAAAGAATTTGACCACAAAAAGAGAAAAAAAAGAAAAGAAACATGTATAAATAAATAAATAACAAACCCTTTGATGGGTGAAACAAAAGCAATTAATTCAAATAAAAATGAACTTTTGCAGTCGAGCTGATACTCTGGGACGGCCATTTCGACCTTGTTAGGCCTCCTCGGCCAGAGCTAATCAGCTAGTGCAGGACTCAAAAGGCGTACAAGGGGAGATATTATGAATACACGATGGAGACAGTGACCCCTCAAAAATTAAAAGCAAGAACAAAATGTGGAATCCTTGGGCAGCACTCGGGCTAAGTGCTAAGTGAACTTACGACATGGATAGAAATTGCAATTATTAATAAATGCTTTAAAATATTTAAATTGGAATTAATGCATTCAAAAAAGAAAATGAAAAGTTAATTATATAATTTATTTTTATATATCTACTTATGCTAAAGCTTAAAAAAACTACTTTCACTCAATTTAAAAAGATTGTAATGCTATCAAATTACAATTTAAATATATTCATTAAAATGTTTTAGAATCTTTCCATAATTTTACTCCAGTTTTATCATCTTTTTTGAATCAACAAATCTAACTATATCTATAGAATTTATACAGATAGTGTCCATTACTTAATAATAAATAGTAAAAAAGTATCTATTAACAAAGAAAACAATCATTACAGTTATGTAGTTTCCCATATTTTTCCCTTGTTATTTTTAGTTTATTTTTACAGATATGTACATCTGTATATTTCCCTTTGTTTAATAATTAAACAAAGGCGGGTTTGGGCTGACGATCCCGTTGCAGGGTGAAACGGACGTTCCCAAATCCTCCCCATAATTGAATCAGAAAAGGCAATTCTATTCAGGTGCTGCCGTTTTATTTTCATTTCCTACTGTTTTTCACAGCATGTTAAATTTATTACAGTAGAGCCCCGATTATCTGCGGGATTGGGTGGCAAGGGCTTCTGGGATAACCCGAAAATAGACTAAAAATGAGGTGTAAACACAAAAAAAATATTTCACCATTAAAAACTACGTTTTATTGTACAAAAAAAATAATATGTAAAACTTTTAAAATATGTACAGTAAAGCAGAAACCTTTGCTCTAACTTTGCATCCACAAATTCCGAGAAGGCCTATAGGATCATGATGCACAATAAACCTGTCAGTAATTTTTGACCTTCGCACTGTAAGGCCTATTGTATTTTCCCTATTATTGGCTTGGATTAAAATTGGTTTATTTGAGGTTCGTAATTAAAAAAAAATTTTGCGGCACTCGTGGATAATTTGGGCTCTACTGTATTTTAATAAATAATATTTTAGTAAAAGTTATAGGAAATTCAAATTGATAATTTTGTACTTGCTGATTTTATTACAAAGATCAGTAAAATTTAATCCCACCCAAAACATTTCATGTAAAATAAGTTGCCAAGACTCACATGCTCATAACGCTTTCACTGTTAAAAAGATATGAGATCTCATGTAGAGCCAAACCCCTAACTTTACAAGCCCCAACTCTAAAAACCCTCTATCTTGGTCAAAAAGTATGGCTTGGCCGTTTCGTGGCTGTCGCACAGGCAATCTCATGGAGTTATGTAAAGGATATGGAGTATGCTAAGGCATACTTTTTGACCAAGATAGTAGGGTTTTTAGAGTTAGGCCTTGTAGAGTTAGGGGCTTGGCTCTACATGAGATCTGATAACTTTTTAACAGTGAAAGCGTTATGAGGATATTGGCAACATATTTTACATGAAATGTTTTGCATGGGATGAAATAGTTCCGATAGGGTTTTTAGAGTTAGGCCTTGTAGAGTGAGGGGCTTGGCTCTACATGAGATCTGATAACTTTTTAACAGTGAAAGCGTTATGAGCATATTGGCAAAATATTTTACAGTAAATGTTTTCGGTGGGATGAAATAGTTCCAAGAAATGGCCAAGCCATACTTTTTGACCAAGATAGAGGGTTTTTAGAGTTGGGGCTTGTAGAGTTAGGGGCTTGGCTCTTCATGAGATCTCATATCATTTTAACAGTGAAAGCGTTATGAGCATGTGAGTCATGGCAACCTATTTTACATGAAATGTTTTGGGTGGGATTTCATTTCTTTTTGTAAGATGAGATCTCATAACTTTTTAATAGTGAAAACGGTATGAGCATGTGAGTCCTGGGAACTTATTTTACATGAAACGTTTTGGATGGGATATACCCAGTGCTCTTTTTGTCATAGAACGTATTGGAACAGCATTCCACCACCTTTTTTCGACGGATTTTTATTTAAATTGATGTTTGGTCCAAATAGAATCGCCCTGTTGAGCAGAGCAGGTCGACAAACGGCAACAAAATTATTACGACGGTTCTGCTTGTGCACTATATTCATAGTATTATGAATACTATAAAAAATTGAAAAAAAAAGAAATTATTAGCGTTCCACCACCTTTTTTTTTTTACAAAAAGAGCACCTATCAGAAATTGTTATATAATAAAGAACCAGAACCCCCTTTATGAGGGGTTGGAGGGTGGAAGTTACAGATTTCTTAATTTTGTTGTTGCTTGTGTGCTAAACCTAGCCTGTATACCAAATGTCAGCTTTCTAGGACTTCAGGAAGTACCCAAGAGGTTTTCATGATCATGAGTCAGTCAGTCAGTCAATCAGTCAGTGAATCATGGACGAAATCGACGTATTTTAGATATTAATAAAATTCAAAGTATAAAAGCTAGATAAATGAAACGTAGCGAATTTCATTAGTCTACTAACTGCATCTTAACCTGAAAATTTGTACTTTCTAATATTATTTAGGCCGAAGCATTGAGGGTACGACGTATTTTAGATCTTAATAAAATCCAAAGTATAAAAGCTAGATAAATGAAACTTAGCGAATTTCATTGCTATGGTAACTGCATCTTATTCTGAAAATTTGAGCTCTCTAGTATTATCCAGGCCGAAGCTATGAGGGTTCGATAATACATAACCAGAATCCCCCCCTCTATGAAGGGTTGGAGGGTGAAAGTTACGTATTTTTTAATTTTTTTGTTGTTTGTGTGCTAATCCTAGCCTGCATACCAAATTTCAGCTTTCTAGGACTTCAGGAAGTACCCTAGAGGTTTTGATGATCATGAGTGAGTCAGTGAGTGAATCAGTGACTGAATCGGTGTATTTTAGATATTAATAAAATCCAAAGTATAAAAGGTAAATAAATTAAACTTAGCGTATTTCATTAGTCTGTTAACTGCATCTTAACCTGAAAATTTGAGCTCTCTAGTATTATCCAGGCCGAAGCTATGAGGGTTCGATAATACATAACCAGAATCCCCCCCCTCTATGAAGGGTTGGAGGGTGAAAGTTACGGATTTCTTAATTCTTTAGTTGTTTGTGTGCTAATCCTAGCCTGCATACCAAATTTCAGCTTTCTAGGACTTCAGGAAGTACCCTAGAGGTTTTGATGATCATGAGTCTGTCAGTGAGTCAGTGAGTGAATCAGTACTGAATCGGCGTATTTTAGATATTAATAAAATCCAAAGTATAAAAGGTAAATAAATGAAACTTAGCATATTTCATTAGTCTGTTAACTGCATCTTACCCTGAAAATTTAAGCTCGCTAGTATTATCCAGGCCGAAGCTATGAGGGTTCGAAAATACGACGAAACGCTTCCAGAAAAGGTACGTAGTGCCCTTCCTGCCTTCGGCTCGTCTTGGTGGGGGCACTGCCATGCCCCCAGATTTTGATCATCCACTCATGATAGATGTTGTTACTTTAAACTAACAGGCAATTTCTCTTCTATGTTTATGACTGATGGTCACTCTAATAAGGTACCCTTTTATTAATGTTAAAATGAAATCAAACCTATTTTGGAAGATGCAAAAAATGCAACAATTCTGGTTTCTTCATCTAGAAAGGAGCTTTATCAAATTATTTTTTTCTGTCAAGAGCTCTTCTTCTGTTATTCTTTTGTAAAAGTAAAATGAATGATTTCTATTTTTAAAATGAAGGTTACTCAAAATGAGAGTAGCTACAATTGAAATATACTTTCTTCTGTTCATGTTTTCCTGTGAAGTGACTTGTTTTTCAATCTTTTCATTGAAGGAAGAAACTATCCAGCAGCAAAGAGCAACACAAATCTCAGATGAAAGAATAATTAGAGTAGCAGCAAATATCCCCCCTGCAAGGTTACAGTCAATTATTGTGCAGCAGCTCAGTGGAATCCTACCTTTAGAGACATTTTATAATATTTATTACTGTAAACCCATCACCATAAAAATTGGAAGTACAAGAATTAAATGCACATTTTTATTTGTAATGTTTATGAATAATTTTATTTTTGTCCAAAAATCAAACCAAATTATATTTCAACTATTTATGACTAACGTAAGGACCTGATGCATAGGAAATAAGAAATAGCAACTGAACAAACCATCTGTTTCTACATTTTCTATAATAAAAGTGCTGCTGGTTATCAAAACCAAAAATAAATAATTATCTGACCTGAAGTCCAGAGCAACAACAAACAAACTTAACTTTATATATAGAAAGGTTTATAGAATCTAACTTTATAATATTTTACAATACTTATCTGCAAAATTTTCACCTGAATGAGGTTCAAAATGTCTTGATAATGCACTTGAATCATTATTTTATTTTATTTTTTCACAATATTGAAAATGATGAGGGTTTTTATTTGAATGTAATCTGGTATGAGTAGTTAAAGCAGCTCATCTGGAAAAGCTTTTTCCACAATATTAGCATTGAAATGGCTTCTCATGTGTATGAATTTTAATGTGAGAAGATAAACTCACCGACTTAGAAAACTTCCTCTCACAAAATTCACATTGAAATGGCTTCTCGCCTGTATGTGTCCTCATATGAATAGAGAAGCTGTTTGAATAAGCAAAGCTTTTCTCACAAAATTCACATTTGAATGGCTTTTCACCTGTATGTATTTTAATGTGAGAAGATAAACTGCCCGACTTAGAAAAGCATTTTCCACAAAATTCACAATGAAATGGCTTCTCACCTGTATGTATTTTAATGTGAGAAGATAAATTGCCCGACTGAGAAAAACTTTTCTCACAAAATTCACATTTGAATGGCTTCTCACCTGTATGTATTTTAATGTGAGCAGATAAACTGCA
>JAFIDM010117122.1:8921-22333 GCA_023159025.1 Thereuonema tuberculata
ATAATCTACTTTGCATTCTGGGAGTTTCATCTTTCGGCGTGTTGATAGTAGTTCTATGTATTTTTTTTTGTTTTTTTTTTTTTTTTTGGGTTTTTTTTTTTTTTTTTCTTCTTTTTCCTCTTATTTTTGCATATACTGTTATCTACTAACATTCATTGGATTGAAAGAAATTGAGAGATATATAGGTTAATGATTATGTATTGGCATATGGTGGGTGCGATTGGTAGGTATTGTACCACCTCCTCTCCGAAGAAATCAAGATTTTATTTTGGTTAGAAAGTGTATCGGTTTGTTTTGTAATCCCCTCCCGGTCCAGTTTTTTTTTTTTTTTTGGCTTGTTTGTTTTGGTTTCAATAACTAATGTAAGACCATCCTAACCCTTCCCATTATAAATCCTTGCCACTATGTGCTCAGATCGTGTCATTACAAAACCATCAAAATTAACAGTCATAAATAAAATAATGAAATCGGAAGGACAAGAAAAACTGTAATTGTTAATACTGAAATAATGTCAAAAGTATTCTGATATTTCAACAAATTTATAAAAGAATATAAATAAAACCTCATCTCTTCTATTCCTGCTTAAATAGTTAATTAAAAGAAATGAATAGCAAGACATTTGAAAGAAAGACATTTTTAAGTAATCCAAAAAAAATAACAAAAAGGAAAAAGTAAGAAAAAAAAAGTATAAGATGATTCTGTTTGATTCTATTGCTATGACAAAAACAAATAAAAACCTATCAAAAAATTAGTAAGATTAAATGTGTAATAACATAATAAAACTTTAGGATTATTAAATTCCATTATCGTAGCAAGAAACTAACAAAAGCTGAGTTGAAGAAAGACTTAGTGGAAATTCTTTGTCTATTGACAGAGCAGTTTAGGAAAGGAATTCGAGCGGGAAAGAAAAACTAAAAAATAAAGTATAAGATTAGCATAGGTAAATAATTTGTGCGGAAAGTAATTTAAGTAACTAAAAAAAAAGAAAATAGCCTATTTGGAAAAGTATATTTCTGTTTATGATAGGAACTTTTGAATTTTTGTTTTTTGAAGGTCTTGAATACTTGAAACGGAATGCCCCAGATCCTTCTGGACTTTAATTTTTTCTAAGTGTTATATTTGGTTTTTATTTTCTGTTTCTATGTAAGTCTTGTAAGCTTTCTTCCTTCGGCTCTTGGACGACTTGGCTAAAATTTAGTAATGTTAAATCAATTATTGTAATTGATAAATTCCTTAATTTATTAAAATTACGAAAGAAATGAGATATGAATTAATAAGTACTGGAGATTTTTCTTTTTACAATTTTGGCCCCTCTTTTCTAATTTTGGATGGGAAGAACTGTCCAGATTTCTTCGAAATATATTTTTCTTCCATTTCGCTTGAGATTGGAAGAGAATTCAGAGAAGTACAGTTACGATGAGCTCTTGGGGTTACTTTATCCAATCAAATAATGTCCGTTTCCAGAAAACGTTTTCACGATCATTACGCCAGCTGGTGCTAGAATTTGTAACTATTTCTGTAAGGTAAAAACAAAGTATAATTTTGTTGGTAAATTATTAAAATAAAAATATACATTGTAATGAGATTCAAAAACGTCATTTCTTCAATGAAATTAATAGAAAAGCCTAAAAAAAAATTCTCAAAGTTGAAGATCCTAAAGTTTGAAGTCGATTTTATTCAACTAAATAAAATAAATAAATAAATAAATAAAGGCCAGATAGCTATAAATAAACGAGTGCATTGAGAATATTGAAGAACTAGAAAGAGGTTATTATGAATGCCATAATTTACGAAACAAAATTATAATGTATTCACCGATACATTACAAATAAACCAAAAGACAAGTCTGAAAATTACTTGTACTATATAGAGTAAGTGTGCCGAATATGAGACCCTTTTTGATTTTCATCTATAACTAGGAAAATAAGTGAGGAATTACAGTACCAACGTCATATTCTTTTAAGGCATACATTTTACTACAAATAACAATGACAGAAAATTAAAACAACTTTACATTTTGTCTTGTATGAAATTTTAAACACAAATGCTACATTTTGGGGGTTTGAAAAAAGTAGTCCTAATATGAGACCCTCTTCTCTAACTAAAAAAATGAATTGTAATTACTGTAAAGTTCGTCAAAAACAAAACTTTTAAACAATAATTATGTAATATTTATCTTCATCGCTAATAGGTAAAAAAGAAAAATGACATTTAAACGAATTAGATGAAGTTTTTACTTCAGGTTTTGTTTACTTTTCGAAACCAAAATTTCACATTGTTTGGGCTAAATCCCTTAATTCCTGCGAACGATGATGCTTGAGTTTTTTTAGAGACAGTTGTGGGTGTCGTTATAAAAATCCCTTTAACCACTTTTCACCAGCACATTGTTTTTCTGATGAAAACAGATGTTTTAAACCATTTTTCATAGCAAGCTGAAATGCCATTTTTTTAATATCCCTCCTTAAGCCACAAAACCTTGAATCCATCTCAATGCAGTATTTTACTAACGAATCTTCAATGTGTTGTGGTAAAGTAGGTCTTCCCAAACTAATCAGTGATTAAGCTGTTTTTTCTGAATTCTTAACATAACACTCCTAAGTTCCTTTTGGAAATTCAAAATATTTTGCAGCTTTTTTTGTAGCCCATATCACGACTTCTTACGGCTTTGACAACTCGTACCATCATTACAGGATCCCATTTTTTGCGTTTTGTTTCGGAAGGCATCTAAAAATTAAAAAAAAAAATGAAAACAAGCCTTTGCATGATGAAAAAAAAAAAAGAATGCCTAATATGAGACCCTATCTCATATTAGGCTCCTTTGGGGTCTCATATTAGGCACGACCGCGTTGTCATACACGCCAACGATTTTTTTAGGTTAGGCTTAACGTTAGCTTAAAAACAAACCGGCATGTTTATACTACACAGTTAAAGCTACCTATCCGATACTAAGAGTTTCAAAACGAGTCTTATCTTAAAGGTGAAAACAGCCAATGAAAATACACGTGCAAAAAAGTCGACGAGCACAAATTCAGGGGAAAAATTACTGAACCTTTGTTTGCGCTAGGAAACACTCGACTGACTCACCGCTGACGGATGATGCATTAGACTACTGTTTCACGCTCCAGTCGCAAGGCGGCAGCACTTAGTACATGCTGTAGGCTGGGGTCTCATATTAGGCAGGGGTCTCATAATAGGCATACTGACCCTACTTATAAGAGAGGTAATGGAGAAAGAGACATTTATGTACAGTACATCATTCGATGGCTTCTTTCTAACTCTATTCAAAACGCAGATTTATCTATTTGATAAACTTCATGAGGTATAACGAAAAACTGAATTGTCTATTGTCCATTAATATCGACTGAAAACAGCCTAGATATTTGTCATTAGGAGACTTCTCAAATGTCAACCATGAACTGTTTGAACCATGAACTGTGTTCCTATCTCAACGCAGGCAAAAGTTATTGCACGTCAATTTACAAAGTAACTCTCAAATGCTCTTACATGTAATTGCTGATGATATAAACCAGATAGTATCGTCACTTCGGCTCTCTCAGATTGAAAATGACTTCAAAAACTTCAAATTTTCAAATTCGATATCTTCTTTTAGAATCACACAATTCTATTCATTTGTCGTGAACAACTCGAGATTACATTGAACCCCGAATTATATGTTAGGATTTGATGCTCCTAACAGTTTTCAGCCGATATTAATGGAAAATACAGTTCAGTTTTTTTCGTTTTACCTCGTAAAGTCGATCAAAATGCCTCGTTGGTTTTGGACAGAGGTAAAGAGGAGCCTTCGAATGATGTACAGATATTTATGCCCCCTTTCCCCATTACCTTCCTTACTAGAAGCGTTCTCTTGTCACTTGCTTCTCTTAACATTTGTTACTCTGATACTGCATTTTGTTTGTTAGTTTCCGATTTAGGCGAGCCACTGAAAATTCTATTAACAAGTTCAGAGATTTTTAATGAAAGTAAGAAATAAATTTAAAATTTAGTGGATTTTTTTTTTTTTTTTTTCAGCTTTGATTTGTAAAATTTATGATTTACATCTTTTGAAAATTTTTATAAGTTTTCTATTAATTTTTATTTAAATATGGCTAGAACAAAGAAAAATAATACCTTCATAATTATAAAGATATGTTAATTGTGAAGCTATTATTTTTCTTTGTTCTAACCATTTTTTAATAAAAATTAATAGAAAACTTATAAAAATTTTCAAAAGATGTAAATCATAAATTTTACAAATCAAAGGAAATATAAATCTTATCATCCTAAAGTTTATAAGAACTAACGCTAACGCCGCGTTGCAAACATTCTTAAAGAAGCGAACGAAATCCCAGTCCTTCAGTGGAAAGTGAAAGATGCAGTCAATACAAAGTAGTTTTTAAGGCTCTCGTAGACCGGGCCTAATAGATAACCTGTAAATTCTATTCATTCAGATGCTGGGACTGAAAGAATAGAATTAGAAATGCAAATTAGTGATTTGGAATACATAACATAGGATCAAAGAAAGCCGACTACCATACACAGTATAGTTTGCGGATTTATTTTGGCAATTTTGATGAATTTAGATTATCAGTTCTTTTTAATTACGGAAACTTAATACTATCTCCGATGAATTCTGATTCTCTATTCAAAATAGATTACTTTAATGACCTTTTCTGAAGAATCACTTATTCATCAGTGATTGGATTGGAATACACTTTGTACATGGAATAATGATGGAAAATAAAGCAAAATTGGGACAGCTGATTCCAGTTTCGCGGAATTTCATAGGGTGAGAATAGATGTGTAATGTACATCCTGAAAAATATCTGATGAGTATCTGATTATGAACAATAATATTGAATAGTCATAAACGTTATTTTCTATATATCTATATATATGGAATTTTCTATATATCTCTGTATACTTTTACCCTCTTATAACGCTAAAATTCCCGCTCGTAGCGCTTTTTTATATCGGAAATTTTATATCGAAAAGAAATGTAACACTGTAAAGATTCTTTTTTTTTTCCCTGGTAGGAGGGAATCCTTGAACTCTGTTGAAGTGCGGGTCTGTGATACAGTTGTGCAAAATGTCGAAGCGGAAATCCCTTTCTATAAGTGAAAAATTGCAAATTCTCCGTAAGTACGACGAGAATTCTATAGAAGTCAGAAGGATTTCGCAGAATCTCTAGGAATTCCCTCGTCCAGCCTGCGAACAATAATGAAAAACAGGGATGCAATTACCGATGCAGCGAAGGGTTGTTGCAAACGTAAATAAGTAAAGTGTGCACTAAATCTGCTCCAAAAATATATTAGTATTGCTCCTAGTGGTGTATCAATTGACGTTAATAGTTACCTGAACCGCATTGAAAATGTCATAATTCATAACAGTAGCATACATACACGGCAAACCACAATCAAAGATATTTTTAATAGGAAATAAGCTCATATTTGCACTATATCTTTAGTTGAATCATGTATGTTTCCTGTAAAATGGTGTCCAAATCTTTCCCCATCTCATAAACCATTTCCCGTCTACAGCGCTATTCCGTTTATTACGCTTGTAGGTCATGGTCCCTTGTCGAGCGTAATAACGGGGTTTTACTGTATTCTTGAGCCAACGACAGAAGATACTGTGAGAAGTTTTTTACATACTTTAAATGGTAATTTCAAAATATTAATCTCCTTAAACATCTTTACCAATAATATTTCGAAAATATGTGCTATTTCTTTTCGAAATATTGTTAGTAGAGATGCTTAAGGAGATTAATATTTTGAAATTACCATTTACATTATTCAAAAGATTGATGTAAGTATTTTACATACTTGGTTTGACTTAGTTGAATGGTTTGCTTTTTCTGTTTTCTATTTCTTCATTTGTTTAATTTTTGTCTTATAAAAGTGCTTGAAGATAACGTAATTGCAAACTGAACATTATCAATTCCATTTGACTGTTTCGCAGACATTTCGAATCTCATAAAATTTGGTGTTCTGGATTGGTCGTAAGTGAACTGTGCGACTCGTTCAGCAATTGGGCTGCAACACAGTCTCTGTCAGATTGGATGGAAAAACAAGGAATACCAGGAATCCAAGGTAAGTCAATAAATAGCATCAAAAACATGTTGCTCACTTTATTTTAATGAAAAGCTGTTTGTTTATTTTTTTCCTGTATGTAATGTAGCAGTTTATGTAATATAACTGGCAAGGAGAAACAAACTTTCAGTATTAATACTGAATTGCGGAATTTTATATCGTGTGGGTCCTGACGATTACCTAGTAAAGTTTAAAAAGTATAAGTAGAGGAAAGATGTTTGTATTAGGAATTGGCTTGAACTGTACCAATATGAAAGTGTTGTGCAGAATGAATACAGATATTTACTGTTTGTCACCGTTATGTTAAAGGCCCTTCTACAAAAATATGGACTATAAAGGCCTGGACTTTTCTTTTGTACAGATAGAGATAAAAGTGCAAAATCACTTTTGGAATTTGAATAGAGCAAAAGGTAACATAATTTCATGCTTATTGGCATTAATACTAATTTGATACTTTTGATCTTTAAAATGAATTCTAGGAATATATGATAGTTAAAGATCTTTTACAGCAGAATATCTTCTTATTTCATACTTCTTTCTTTAAGGCTGCAGAAGAAATACTTTGATTAAACTGATTTGCTAAGGGTATATTTGTTAGATAAGATCTTTTTAGACTTCTATGAATGTTTAGATTAATTTGGAATAATGCATCTCGTACATAAGGATAAAAAAATCAAAAACATTTAAAATGAACTTACACTATTAATTTCGACAACTTTCCCAATTGTTGTGATCAAGTGATTTAAAAATTACAGAAACTCTCCAGTATATATACAAAGTAAAAGATTTAAAGTAATTCAAATTTGCCGAAGGAGAGGTGCGAACATCAATGTTGCAAGGAAAAGGACTAATGGCGGATGGCCCTCTTCTAGGGGAAAGAACCAATGGTGGACACTCAGTTCAATGGATATAACATCCGTTGTAAACATCCGGAACAGCTCTCAGCAGACGACCTTAGCAGATGACTTGGGAAATATACAGCGAGGTTTGCCATGACACTGGATCCAATCACTAACATCCTAAGAGAAAAATTAACATTTTCCTGAGGGCACTAGGGCATTTTCCTTTGTATACAGCGTTGGGATTCTATTTGGTGAAAAAACCTTTTACGAATCTTCACAATCAGATCTTCAATCAGCCGAGGTTGACAGGGATCTTTAAATTTAACAGAAGTCTGGATCAGCAAATGTATTCTGCATGTTGTGTTGAACTGGATGTCTGCTTGACAGTTGATTTTAACAAATGTATGTTCGGACTACTTCTTCTAATATGGACATAAATTTGAAAATAAAGCAGCCACCAACAATTAAATCATTTGATAACGACAATTGGGAAAGTTGTCGAAATTAATAGCATAATTAATTATTTTAATTTAAATTAATAGAAATGAATGAGTGGATGTTGATAGCAGTTTTGTAAAACTAGCGAGAGATTTAGTGAATTTGTGTTTTGATTGCCAAAAAAATGCAAGATGTGAAGTATTAGACTATTAAGTTTTTAATATTACTAGTTGCAACCCGAGAAATATTCACGGAAGTAAAACAAATTCCACATTTTTGAAATACCATGCAATTTTTCAAAAACACAAGATTGAAAAAAAAAAAATGTTCTAAGCTCATTTTTTAAAAGGAGTAAATGTATAAGCCCTGCTGCATTCGATCTATTTATAGCAGACATTTGTTCATTCAATAGAAATTCTACTTACAGATTTTGTCATTTATTACCGAGACCTTCAAAATAAGCTATCATTCTCCATCACATTTTCAGCATGATGATTATAATTTCGTGCTTTTCCTGGTTGAACATTTCTTGATAGTTGATTTTTGAATATAAACTGAAAACTTTAAATACTATTTTTCTAGTAGAATCTAGATTGATGAATTATTTAATTCTCAAAAATCTCTCTATACGCGATGTTTTGTGTATAAACATTATTATTATTATTATTCAATTTTAATCGTTTATAAAGTTTTCCTTGGAGACTTATTTCGGAGATATTAACTTTTAAACATTTACGTTAACTGGAATTCTTCCTATATTTATTTGCTGAACTGTGCTATAGCAATTATATAGCGCCACAGCGCTGATCGAAAGACCATCGTTATATGATTCTTGATTTTTTTAATATCAATATGCTTTCCTGGCACTTTCGGCGAAAAAAGTTACCCTCCTGCCATAGACTCAATTTGGAGGAGCCTATTATTTTATAGGCTCCTCCAAATTGAGCCTATGAGAGAGTGCCCGCAATGTCTTACAGGGGCGTAGGAATTATTTCTAATTCATTTTTTTATTATTATTCACTAAATGAATAGATACAAAAGTTTATAATTTGTATAAGTATTTTTTACTTGTTTTTGAATTAAAATTTTTGGATTGATTTAAAATAATTAAAGATTATTATTATTTTATTTTTTTTGTATAACATTTTAAGTAACATTATTGAACAACGCACCAACATTAAATCAACTAATTTTTCTTTTCAAAAAGAAATTTGTTAGTGGATTTTTAAAATTAAAAATACACTTCAAAATCTCTCTCCGACTCTCTCCACTTTGATGATAAACAAACGTACATCTGAACATCCGTTTTTGCCATTAATAGTATGATTGGAATGTTTGTGTCAATTATGATCTGACACTTACGATTTTTAATTTTAACAATATTTCATGTTGTAAGTACATTCATGCTCATGTTAATGATTTGTTACCGTCGGAAATTTAGTTTGAAATAGGCTTGGAAAAGGAAGGAAGATTTTTTTCTTTCCGAAAATTTGCTGATCTTAATATATTTTATTGGTGTAAGAATGTGGTTATTTTTAATAGTGTAAGTAGTAAATAGTGTGTAAGTTACTGTAATTTTAAAAATTAAATGTTTTTGATTTTTATCCTTGTGTGAGATGCATTATTTCTATATTCTACTGACACACGTTAAAATTATTTCATTCTTTTTTTTAAATTAGGAATTGACACCCGTGAACTAACTAAAAAGATCAGAACCAAAGGATCACTGCTTGGAAAGGTAACTTATTTCACTGAAGAAAAAAAATCAATTCTATTTTTATCTATTATTCAGAAAAAAAAGGTTAAAGTAAAATAGGCCTATTGTTTTTAAAATACAACTCTAGTAAAGAAAAAAAAAAAAAGCATCGATCTTTATATTTCAGTTTTTCCAAAAATATTTGAAATGAATTTAGTGAATATTTTTAAGTTTTTGAAAGAATTTGATCTCCAATATTAATAACTTTCATTTTAATATGTAGATTGTTCTAGAAGATGATAAAGCTGTAGATATTCCTCTAAAAGATCCCAATCAACGGAACTTAGTACAAGAAGTATCCATCAAGGTACATTTAGTTCTTAAGACTTATTTTTACTTTTAAAACATTCAAGAAAAGTGGAGATAAAGCTCCTTACAGACAGCTTGTATTTTAATGTTACAATAATGATGAAACATACATATGATTCCAAAACTTCTCAAATTCTTCCTGTAATATTCAAATTATAAGATGTTACCTTATGCATTAATGAAACATTAGCGAAGACACTTTTAAGGGCATATCTAAAAAAAATAAGTCAAGTTACTGTAAATGCAGTCAGTTTATTAACCAGAACCACCTCTAATCTTGTAACTCAGAAACTTGGTTTCTGAAACCAGATTACCTAATTTAATTCTACTGCACAACGTGAGTTAAGCATAGTTCAAGATGAAGAGTAAAGTAACTATATAATGTGGAAATATACTAAAATGTTGCTGGTGAAGGGAAGTTCACTAATACTTTTCGAAAATCTTAATTTTTTTCCTCCATTTTTAGCGGCCCCTAGACTAAAGCATAGGGGACCGCTCTTGCTTTTATGCTTGCTGGATGTCACACTCTGTAGTGGCCAAACGGTTAGAGATATTATAATGAAACCATCACCAGTGTGTTCAGCATCAAAAAGTAGGTGACGACGTCCAAAAAAATCAGACCTCTAGGACCACTCCCTGACCGGAAGTTGGGGGGGGTCACAAATGGTCGCTTCCGATAAAGAGGAAAACGGCGATAGATGTCCCCCCAATATCGACCCTCCTGAACACATTCTGTTTATAAAATTGTGCATATTATGGGGCCGCTTCGCTTTTGACACTGTCTAAAAGCATTAATTTATCTCGTTTGCCAATCAAATTGGAACGTCTAAAGAAGTTGAATCTTTTTATGATTGAATTTTTGCAGTATCGTAATCAACTGCTATCATCTACAGCATGATTATTACAGGTTTAAGTTGTTTTTCTTTTTTACATGCTCTTATTATTTGTATTTATACAAATCTGTTTTATTGTATACTTTATTAGAATTGCATATTACTGATTAACAAATCTATAATCTTCTCTTGATGGATTTTTCGATTAACAGGTTTAAAAAAAAAATGGGTTTAATCTACGTGAAGAACAAGAAACCTAAGAGTAAATCTTTTCTTTTGATAGTTCAAAATTGGTTTCAGACCAATAATTAAGAAATGCCCATTAAAAGTGGCTTCTATTCATTTTCAGTATTATAAATTGTCACATGTTTTATTGTTCACGAAACTCCTAATAATAATAAAAATAAAGAAAGAAAAATATTAACATTTATCAAGACAATAAACAAGCCTTTGCACACTTATAGCTAGACTGATAAGCAGGTCTTCAGAAACTTCGAAATTCTCTCATTATAGATATTATTGTTTTTTGCATTACATTACAGCCAATTCAAACACAATAAAATTCGGAGCATGAGACAGAACTTATATTTGGAAATTTCAGTTTTAAAGTATAGCAACAAAACAGGAGTAAACAATAAATATAGGTTAAAAAAAATAGATAAGAATCAATTTGTGAAACAAGTGTGTAATTTATTTATTTATTTATTCATTTATTACTAATAAAAATTTAACCTATCTAATTCTGATCAGGAGGTGGTAACGTACAATTCTAGTGGCTCACCCAACATCTGTGTGGTTGATTGTGGTATGAAATACAATCAATTGCGATGTTTACTTAAACGAGGAGCTTGCGTTCAAGTTGTCCCTTGGGATTATCCTTTTCAAGATCTAGGTAACAAAGTCCTTTATAAAATAATACTCATTGGCTATATCTGTAATCAGTGGTTCTTAAGTTCCGAGCGCGACGACGTTTTACCAGGTTCGTGATGAAATGCTTAAAAGAACATTATAATTTATTAATTGTAAATTTAATAAATTTAAAACATTATAATCGTTATGATAATGGCGATTAAATTTTGTTATCACTCACTTTCATAGGAAAAAAAATTTACAAAACAGTATTATTTTCCAGCATTTTTTTAAATTTCATCGTTTAGTCAAATCCCAAAGATGGGGAATCACTGCCATAATCCACTAAAATAAAAGGGAGGGACAGGGGGGAGTGTTCTTACAATGCACATCTTTAAAAATATAATGAAGATGCTCATGAAATTAATTGAAATAACAAAATTTCAGTTAATTCTAAATCCAGTTATCCAGATTTTAAATGAAAGACCTGAACTGTTGTCTTGCATTTATTATATCCAAAATCTTAACTGCAAACTTGAGTTTTATTTTAACAACCTGTGAAAGGCACTGTAACGATGCTACAATATTAGAATAGTAATTTTTTTCATAGTTCCTCGATTTGAAAATGTAAACCTAACCTAATGGAAAAAGAGACAAAAATTTCGCTCGACTTTCTCCACATCGAGGGAGCTCTTCAATATTGCCTTCACAATTTACATATCTTGTAAATATATTCTGAAATAATTCCATTAACTTAAATTTTGTGTTAGATTCTTATTATTTCTGAATTGTCATATTTGTCTAATTTGATGACATACAATTTATTTTATTTATTTAATAAAATAAATCTTCATACAAATGTGTAATAAAATAAATTGATAAGATAAAAACTCCTTGATTTTGTTGTCTACCAAGACAAATCGGTCGTGATTTACTAGAAGTGGGCGGGAAGTTGGTATAATTTACAAATTGCTGTCAGTAAATGATAGAATTATGAAGAAAGATACCATCTCAGTCCTCCCCGACCTATTAAGCAAGCTGTGGACTAATTTCCCACGGTGGAAAAAGAAAATGTTTCGATACATGAAAGGGAGTTTCGGAAGTGATTCAAACTCCATGAAATGCAAAGATGTTCGATACGGTTTCAGTAATTAGAAATTCTATTTTCAGTCTCACTTCACTAAAAATACAAAAATTGTCAGATTGAAAAATAAGTTTTGAAAACAATATGTATTCATATAATATAAAACCATATTAGTTCTACTCGGTGCCTTTTCTTCTAGGAGAAAAAGTATCGGTACTCACTATGTAGTTGTTACTGCAGTAACTCCTACACTTTTAACATAAGGTTATTCCATGTCAAGTCATCCAGGCCATGTCACCCACTACCTAGTTGAGAACTGAGATTTTGTGTACTGCTATTATACTTAATTTCATGAACTTTTGCCAATTTTTATTGCTTTATATACATTCTGTTGGTAATAATAGCAGAAAGTTTGATGCAATTTGGTACTTCAAAGCGAATTGTGAAAATTTGAAAATTGGCTGCAGTTTTTAAATGGAAACAAGTAGGATGACAATTTTTTCCCTGAATATGCGTTGTAACATGTAGTTTATGAAAACATAAAAGAATTGGCCGTATAAAAATTTTTTTAATTGTTTTATAATTTTTTTTGTTTTTTTTTTGGTTAATTTAAAAAAAAAATTTGGACACTTGCTCTACTCTGAAAATCCTTGAAAAAATTAGGAAGTGATTTACAAATAGTAAAGTTTTGTCACAAAAAAAATCATTTTGTAGAAATGAATTGTTCTTACCAAAAAAAAAATCGTGAAAGAATTAGCCTTATAAAATTTTGTAGATTAATTTTTTTTTGGTTAAATTTCTAAAAAAAAATTTGGACACTTGCCCCCATCTGAAAATCAATGAAAAAATTACAAAGTGATTTACAAATAGTAAAGTTTCCTCACAAAAAAAAAATCAGTTTTGAGAAATGAATGGTACTCTCAAAAAAAAAATTGTGAAAGAATTGGTCAAATAAAATTTTGTAGTTTAATGTTTTTTTTTGGTAAATTTCTAAAAAAAAATTTGGACACTTGCCCCCATCTGAAAATCCTTGAAAAAATTAGAAAGTGATTTACAAATACTGAAGTTTCATCACAAAAAAAAAAAAAATCAGTTTTGAGAAATGAATTGTTCTTACCAAAATTAAATCGTGAAAGAATTGTCCATATACAATTTTGTAGATTAATTTTTTTTTGGTTAAATTTCTAAAAAAAAATTTGGACACTTGCCCCC
>JAFIDM010117123.1:0-22328 GCA_023159025.1 Thereuonema tuberculata
AATTTTCTGAATTATGGCATAGCCATAAAATAGTTTTAAAAAAAAGGGAAATATTAGTAAATATTTAACGTCCTTTTAACTGCCAAGGAAATTATGGTATGGACAAGGACAATTTGGCTAGAAAATGCATAGGAAAATTAATTTCTTTTCATCTATTATTGCAATATTTCCACTGTAGGCTAGGCTATTGCACATTGAAACGATCAGAGCACAGAATTGTATTATTAAACATATTTAGTTTTATAAATTCCAGAAAACACTTTCATATCATGGATGAAATAAGGTTACAATAAATACAATAAATTACTTACAATAAACATTTTATATTAACATCAGATGTGGTATATGAAATGGAACTGAAAGCTGCAAAAGAAAAGAAAGAAAAGGAAGAGCTACAAATAAATAAAAGAGAAAATAGGCTTAAAGCAGCTGCTTTGAAGAGAGAGAAAGCGAAAAACAGCAGCAGAAACAAGAGTTGAAAAAGAAAGAAAATTCCCAAAATCTAACAAGGAGAAGAAAATAAACATTTTCATAATATTTTTTACATAAATTTGTATTCTAAATGTTAAAATGAGATTTTTTTAATAAATTCCTGTGAACATCAATGTTTAACTGATGCATATTTTTAACTGGCCAACATTTGGTCATCCCCTGGCCGACATTAAGGCACCCTGGCCGACATTTGGTCACATTGTAAGGTTGTAGTAATTAAAGCGTAGTTAACTTAATAATAGGTATTTTTCGTAATGCCATACTTCTTTATTTCATTAAAATTACAATAAATCTAAAAATGTGTTTCAATCATATAAACTAAGTCATCAGATCTTTTATTTTCTGGTTATTTGTAGTATGTGGCCGACATTTGATCACTTTACCCTAATTGATTGCCATTTATATTTTTATATTTGAGGGTTTTTTTTAACTTAAGGGTCTTTGCTTTGTTCCTTTGTCCTTTGTTTATGTTTCTTTTGGTTCCACTGAGCTGTTGAGTACTGGGCGAACCCAACCGATGAGAGATAGGAATCTCGAAACGGTTCCGTCTTTGGTTCCTGGTACAAAATTTCCAAAAACAGCTCAGTAAACCTTTAATTTGTAAACTTTTTATGCCTTTTTTTATAATTATAATAATTCTTCTAATATTCTTTTAATGTGGTTTTTTGTTTTTAGTTTAGTTTTTCTGGAGGTGCCATTCCCATGCCTCCTTATATGTATATTCACCTCTGTACGAGATCTAGTATGTTGACAATGACTACTCCCAACTGATAATCGCCAATCAAGCTAGAAACAGCTTTTTGGGATGTCATTTGTAAACACGATCTCACCCTTTTAATCTGTTAATCCATTTTTTTAGGCGCTTTTCTTATTTTAATTGCGCATAAAAAATTCTTAGAGGCTGGTGGAGGGCAGCACAACTTTATTTATTTTATTTTTAATGTGTATTTTGTTTTTAGTTTAGTTTTTCTGGAGGTGCCATTCTCATGCCTACTTATAATTCTTCTAATAATTACTAATAAGTTTATTAATAAGATATCAGATATTAAAAGAACTAAAAGCCAGAATAAGGTCAACAGAACAATACATAAAATTGAAAAGAATTTGGTTTTGAATTTTGGTTTTCTTTGATTGATATCATTTGAAGTAATAAAAGAAATTAATTCTATTCAAACTTATATTAGTTCAGTCTCTCTTTCCAAGCATTCATTTTGGTGCAAAAGTTAATCAATAAATATTGACGACATCCCAGTAATAACTGTAGTGTTTTCATTTCCAACTCTTCATTCACGTCGGAAATTGATACAATTACGTGATAAATAACCACCTTGCTAACATTCTGCTCAAACAATTTCCTTTGACTCCCTAACCATTAATCCAAAACATTCATCTGGGACCTGCAAGCTATGAAGATTTACTCTGTTATCATTTGCAATTTACTTTTCCTAATTCACAGAATTTATTCATATTCTGCAACTAGGATTATACAAGAGATAGTCTATTCTATGTCTATTGAAGTTTCATTTTAATAGAAGATAAGCTAATTCAGAAATTTCATTGATAGATTTTTTTTATTCTCTTTATGTATTTTCTTATCTTTTTTATTTTAAGCTATCAATTTTATAGCTTTATAAGTAATATTTTTAGAATATAAAACATACTAAAACAAAAGATCTGGCAATGAATGGAATTAATTCTGTTAAGGCATTGTTAACATTCAGTTTCTTTTCTTATCATTTTTCAGTTTGAGAGCATTCATTTCAGTGCAAACCTACACGCAATGATTGTCTGTAATGTTCAAGTAATAAGAATTGCTGTCGTGTTTTCATTTCTATAAATATTATACAAATGATATCACTTTACAAGTAGTTACAATGATAGAAACAGATCAGTGGGTTAATGATTCTCTTTCTCTTCCTAAACAAAGGAATCTTTGCTGTTCTTATAAAATGTTTAGAATGTTAGCAATGATTTTAAAGATTCTTGGTTTTGTTCCATTTCAAATGGATTCATCAATGAATTTGAGATTTACATTCCAAAGCGTTGACTTCGTCTATTGCTGTGTTGTAAGACTTTTATATTTCATTGGAACACTCATTCATTTTGTGCTGCTATTCAGCAAGAAAGAAATTTATGCGTCTTCGGAAATTTCTAATAACTTTTTGAGATCATTAAGTGAAGTTGGAACATATCGTTTGTACTTTGAACTCACAGTTTTCCCTATTCTTACTTTAGATTTAATGTTCAAATGCCGAAAACATTTCCAAAACCTTAACGATCACGAAGGACTTTTGAGTAAGAGGTTAGGATACCAGGGGAATAGATATTTTTATATTCTCTTTTTCGTAATATTAGCTAGTCTATTCAGTATTTCAAGATCTTTAAGTTTCGCTTTTTACTGGCAAAAAGAGGTAACGGTAGTGGGTGTAACTTTTGAAATTTTAATATGTATTTGGAGTTTTACTATTTACACTTTGATTGATTTATTTTTTAGTTTCTGTAAAATTTATTCTGATTATGTTAAATGCTTTTGTAAGACTCTTCATTCTGCAAGAAACAGTAAAGCAAGGTTTAAACTACTAGTTGAACTGTACGATTGCTTATTAACTCTTTTCTTTAGCATTCGCGATATGTTCTCTTCATTTCTGTGTTTTACCATTACCATGTGTTCTTTTCGCATTTCTACTACCTTATATATTGTTTTAACTCAACTTGTCATCACCAAAGTCATCAGCCATCGATCAGTATTTAGTTCTACCGGTTCTGTAATCATTTGTTTAATGATGATTTTGGTTCTATTCTTTAGCGCCTACAAGTTCAGCAGTCAGGTGAGTATTTTTAGCTAAACCGTGATTGAAGAATGTTGCAAGTTATATAATTATCATCTATCGGTTATCATGTAATATGATTTTTATGATTGTTAATTTGGAACATAAATAAATATAATATCAATTTTTGAAAACAGTTTAATCATTTAATGAGGGATGGGGACCGAGGCAGAACATCTAACTTCAATGTTTTAAGTTAGATCATAATTAGACTATATAGTAAATTTTAATGGAAAGCCGCGAAGTCGTTTCATCGCAATATGCATACAAACAGACAAGTGGGAAAAAAGAGAAAAATGTGTAATTGGAATATTGAGAATTTCAAAGCTCAGTCAAATGAACAAGATGTGTTTTTCAACAGAATAACGTCCCTCACAAAGCAAGACACGACCAAATTGATTCTTCAAAACCCTTTGCTGGTCAACGAGATCTGAAATATGTTTCGTACGGAATTGGAAGGATATCTCGTTTTCAATTCAATACATGAAAATGTGTATTACAGTATGTTAATCTTCATGTAGTCATATGCAAGAGATGTAGGTAGGATAATGCGAGTGAAATAATTATGGGTTAAACGAAGGAGAGCATTAATTAGATGTTCCGCATAGTTTGGATGAAGATGCAGGGCTTTGCCCGAAATGTTATGGACTACGGGTTGGGGTTGGGGGAAGGAGTGAAGACTAAAATATTGTGGGATCATATTTTAAAATGCAGCTTAAAGAAGCATTATACTAAATTTAAAAAAACAAACGAAATAAAACAAAAACAGTCCGCCAGTTTTACTTTCTGAACTAAAAACATTAGTGTTCATCTTTTAGAAGCCAATCTTAATTTCAATTTTACATTAAACCAACATAATCAAAAGTATTCAATCTTTCTTGATGTTAATGTTTGCATCTGTTAATTAGAAAAACAGCGAACATGCAGTAAAGTAAAGATTAGCCCTGATGAACTTAGAAAACATTGTTTAAAACTCGCTTACCTCGATATCCATTTTCAAAATTATCTCGAGTAATTTTTGAAAGCAAAATATCCATTTTCCTGATACTTTTTTTTTTTATTGTACAACTATCTTCAGTATCTTTAAACATTAAAGTAAGGAATAATGTGAGGTGTTTGAAGCGCCATGATAAATGTTAGGCGCATCGATTGAAAACTTTGGATTTTGGCTTTCAGGTCATGGGAGTACAATCATGAGAAAAAAGTCTCTAGTTGACATAGTCACCAATAGGGGGCTTGTGGCGCTCTTTTGCCTAGGCAAATGGAGGTCTCCTTGAAAAGGCTAGCACACGATGACTCGTGCACTAGGCTTCAACAAGAACACAGCAATGGCGTTAACATTGGTTGAACGCGTTTTACTCGTGAAGCTTTATTATCAGTTGTATTCGAATGTCACTAGAGCATTACGTGAATGCAGGTGTATTAGAGGCGTCAGAAGGGGTAAAGGACCTCAGTCGATGTTTGGTTTGCTAAGGGATCAAGCTCTTACCAACCAATTTGGATGCAGCAGTGGTAGAGCCATCTCTCGACAGTCACAATTACCAGTGTCAACAGTACATGTAATTAATCGTAAGGTCCTTCATCTTAATCTCTAAAAGATCCGCAGCACACAGCACTTTACCTTCAGACTTTGGTAACCATCAAACGTTGCACTGGAATTTCTTGTACGTTGTCACCTAGACAATCAGTGGCTTTGGAATATTCTGTGGTCCGATGAAGTACATTTCACCCTTAACTGCAATGTTAATATGCACAACTGCCGCATATGGGGATCAGAACCGCCGGTGGAACACGGTGAAGAAACATACGTTCATCAAAAGTAACAGTGATGTGTGGTTTCACTACTACGCTCTTTGTTGGTCCATATTTCTTCGAACTGGAATGTGCACACGGTCTACAAACCTGCACCGTTACAGGACATGGCTATTCATTTTTATTGCGAAACCAAGTGTTTCCATTCCTGAAGTAGCATTGGGCTCTAAACACAGTAGTCTTCATGCAATATGAAGCTACACCGCGCACATCACGCATGGAATGCGATTGCATCGAATGCAAATGGTCTCTGAGGATGGAGGACACATTGAACATCTTCTGTTACCAACCGTTCTCTTCCACAATTCCGAATTTGAACGAACAACGAAAACCAGAAGATACTGCCTAGCCGACAGCAGCGCCCCATTCCCCCTGGTGGTGAGAATGTGAACAAGAAACTTTTTTCTCATGACTGCACTCCCCATGACCCATAAGCCTCCAATCCAAAATTTGAGATTGATGCGCCTAATATTTATCAACTTATGGCGCTTCAAACGCCTCACGTTATTTATAGAACACCTGGTATATAGAAAATTGAGACAGTAACTAATATCATTATCTCCCTCTATATATATATATGTACTATGCATATTTTGAAAGCATATATGTTGCTTTTATTTATAGTGACTTAGATTTTAATGCCTTACATTTAAATATATGAAAAGATAGAAAGATAGATTATCAATATAGTGGTTTTAAAATCCAAGCATTTTTTTTAATAGATGAAAGCTATAAAATTGCAGCTGATGAAAATGGCTACTTCTAAACAAAATAAAACCCAACGAGAAATTGAGGTAAATTTTTTTACGTTTCTTATGTCTGTAAGCTTTCTTATTCTTTAATCTTGTCTTGTCTTGTCTTGTCTTGAACATCTTAGGTATAGACAATGATTGTCTGTTCCTAGCTCTGAAGATGATTTATTCTTTAATCAAATTCACAAAATAAATCAACAATGTTGTTTCTTTAAAATATCAAATAATTTCATTCGTGTCTCATGTATTTCATTGTTGGCTCTTCAATGTAGAATGACTTTTGTTGTATCACAATCCCTGTTTATCAATTGCTAATGACATTTATTTTAACTTGTGGATAACATATTTCAGATATTACCTTTAAACTGTCAAAGTTTTAATAGCATATTGATGTGAAATTGGTTTTAATTTAAGAATGAATTTAATGGATTTCAACAAATAAGAATTATAAGTAGAACATAAATTGAAAAGATAGTGGGTTTAAAATACTTGAAATACAACTTTAGTACAAAAGATGAATGTATTTAAATCGTAAAACAAAGGAAACGAATGAAAATTTATAAATAAGTTTTACATTGCTTTAAATTATAAATTAAGACATTAATTTTAAAATGTTACTTTTTTCCAGAGATTCTTAAACATTGTGTCGTTAGCTTCATCAGATTTTGAGTTTTCAGGATGCGGGATATTCAATATTACCCCTCAGACTCTTGCAACAGTAAGAAGAATTAATTTATAATTTTAATTTTAAATTTTAATTTATAATTCTATAAGTTCATATAAAAGATATTTCTGTGGTGCTTTGAGTTAACACAAATTTGAGGTTTCTAAGAATATATAAATTTCATAAATTTTGAAGATATATATATATATAAAGAATTCTAATAGAAAAGACAAAAGAATTACAGTACCAAATATACTGTCGATGAAAATTATCTTAATATTAACGTAATAGATCTCACCCTGGAAACTAAAAAAGACTATAATAAAGATCCAAATAAATTAAAGAGAATTATTGATAAATCAATAATAACAACTAAGAATAAATCTGATAAAACAAAAAATGAATATAAAAATAATAATGAAAATCAACATAATATATTTAAACAGTCATTGATGAATGATGACATAATGAAGCACATAAAAAAGATATTTTAGTTTCCAAACATAAAAATAATGGAACAAATAAAACATATTAGAATAATTATAAAAAGAAAAGAAATTCGCTGAAAAATTATATTAACAAAATCAAAAAACATACTTCAAAAAATTATTAAATAATAATAATGTTTCTAATAAGAATAAGGAAATTAATTAAAAGAGACGTTGATCATAAAAAAGATACTAAAAATACTGAAATAAATAATTTAATATTGAAAAATAATAGAAATATATCCTTTATAACTTGTACAAAAAATTTGTTCAAAAAAAAGATTATAGATCTTTTAAATTGATAGCACAAAATTTTTTTGTGAAACAAATTTTTTTTTGAAACACAGAAAAAAGGAATATCAGAATCCAATTCTATTGTATTTTATTACCAAACCAAGATGATATTGTAAAAATTATAAAGAAATTGAATAAAACTAATTCCGTTGGTATAGATAATATGACTACGAGAATAATAAAAAACAATGAAGAAAATTTTTCACTTCTTTTGATTGAACTTGTTAAAAATATTTTTCAAACAATAAAACTTATTAAAATCTATGGAAATTGCAGATGTACTACCTGTTTATAAAGGAGGGAATACTGAAGAATATTCAAACTACAGATCTATATCAATTCTATCCAACATTTCTAAGATTATTGAAAGTTATTTAACTAAATCCAAAGATAAAACGGTCAACTCGACTCCTACAAACAAAATTCTTTATTCCTGCTATGATATTTCGTTCCTTCTGATGGAAGGAACTTCATCAGATAAATATTTACAGATAATAATTCCTGTTTATCCAATTCATATACAAATGAATTAACAATCTCTAACAAATAGAATTGATAACATACATAATGCAACAATTTTTTAGTATGCAAAAAACAACACTGATATCATCATAATGAAACAGTTTTTCAGTATGTAAAAAAGTAATAATAATTTCATTAAATCAAAACACTTTAAATTATTTACATTATTGACATATTATTTATTTTAAATTGTTTTGATTTAATGAAATAATTATTATTTTTTTGCATACTGAAAAACTGTTTCATTATGATGATATCAGTATTGTTTTTGCAAACTAAAAATTGTTGCATTATGTTATGAATTCTGTATGTTAGAGATTGTTAATTCATTTGTATATGAATTCGAGAAACATTATTTATCTGATGAAGTTCCTTCGATCAGAAGGAACGAAATATCATAGCAAGAATAAAGAGTTTTAATTGTAGGAGTAGAGTTGACCGTTTTTATTAATTGAAGATGCAGTTGTACCTATAAAATCCATAATTAAATATAATATGTTGATTAAAAATCAATATATATATATATATAAATATATATAAATATTATATATATCAGATCTGTACTAATGATCTGTTAAACAACTTAAATAATAAAATAAATAATAATTTAAATAAAAGCCAGGTAACTTTTATAGCTTATATTGATTTCAGTAAAGCATTTGATAGCATTAACCACAATACATTATTAAATAAATTTAAAAGCTAGGGAATAAGAGGAGATCTTTATAATCTTATAAAAAACTATCTTAGAAAATTCAAAATAAAAATAAAAGACTTCACAAGTAAACTTTATAATATTCACAGTGGTGTTCCTCAAGGTTCAAATTTGGGACTATTACTCTTCATTTTATATCTAAATTCTATATGTTGTGATGAGTTTTTATAACTATATTTATAATTATTTTGCTTATTCTATGTTATCTTATTTACTTTTATACGTATTTTACTGTCAATCAATTATAATCTAATCACTTTTAAATTTCAAATTATGACCGTTAACGATATTTTATATTTGTTTACTTTTGAATTTTAATGGCTGAGGGTTCCCATAATTCCCTATAATTTTAAATCTTCAGTTAATTTCAGTTATTAATCACGTATTATTTTAAATCCCCCAATGAACTGTTAAAGCCCTCAGCCAATGACTGATCATTGTAAATATTCTATAAAAGCCTTTGCTCTCCCTAAATAAACAGAACACAGTTAGATCCAGCTTGCCTAATCTACTTCTTTTACGAGCCACAGACACCAACGAAAATCACCACAATGCAATTCTGTTCAAAATTACTTTTTTTTATATGATGATATACTACTTCTTAGTAGTAAGAAGGATCAAAAACTTGCTTATCTAAATCTTTAAAAAAATCTGAATAATATTTCAAAATAGGCTTGAGAAAACAAAATGACAATAAATCAGAAGAAACAAAAATTATGATAATTACAACTTAAAATAAAAAACTAGATTTAACCATATCTTTTAAATTCAATATAAATTGCATCATAACGACAGTAGTGATGTTACAGGAAATTTTTTAAATCATTCAAATCATTTTTGCTCACCCTGTACTTTAAATTAAAAGATATTCAATTAGAATATTCAAAGAATAAGAATAAGAATATTTGATTGTAAGAAAGTAGAAATAGTCAAGATTAAAATAATAACGTAATTAAATTTGTATGAAATTAAGTTTAGCATGCGAACGACCGTATCAGATTCCCGTCGATGATAGCTCAGTGCATGAAGCAGATTTGATGCAATTTATCTTTTTTCCTTTCAGATAGCAGGTGTTGTTGTAACTTATCTCATTGTGCTGATCCAGTTCCAAATATCTTTCATCAAATAAACGTAATGGAAATAAATTGACACAAAGACTTTCTGTATTAAATAAAGGGATTTCTGAGCAGAACAACTCCAAGTCACTCACAATTCTTAAGTAGTAATAAAAGAAAGTAAATCTACAGGATGTGCAGAACTCATGTAATTCAAAGCTTTATAAAAGGAAGAGATATTTGTGTTTGAAAAACATTTTAATTAGAAAGAAGGATTTTAATGATAATGCATTTCAGTTATATGTTACCCTAGGAGTTTGAAATTTGAAATACGATCACTAATATGTTTGTCTAAATTAAAATATTTTCAAATATTCCTGTGAAAGTCTCCCAACATTATTTTACTTTTTCGTCGCCTTTGTATTAATAATAATGAAATAGAGAAGCTACTTTTTACATATAAGGTTCTATCAGCTTTATGGATGCCAGAAAAAGAATATAATTGTCATAAAAATTATTGAAATTTTCTCGTCGTTGCATACTGGACCACTATCATGAATTTGTAACATTTTACAGTAATGAAGAAACTACATAAGTTGTAATGTAGAAGTACAATTGAAATGATGAGTATTCAAAAGTTTGTGTGAATCATAAGAAGTTATTAGAATTAGAGATTGATTTCAAATCAGAAAAACTTGGTTAATTCTTTTCTAAATATTATTTCTTTTACTTATTTTATTTTAGCATCTAAATTATTTTTATGAATAACTGTTCAAATTATCAATGAATTGTATTACTTAAAAATTACTGAACAAAAACCCAGTAATACTTGACCGTAACGGAAATAAAAATACTTAATATTAAATAAAAAAAAAAAAAAATTCTTATTCTCTTAATGAATTTATTTCTTTTAGAAATAAAATATAAAAAAGATTACAATATACTATTCATTAAAATTAACTATTAATTTATATTATAATATAGTTCATACAAGAGACATTGTACTCATAAGCGAAATTCTATTTCTAATTGTTAACTATTTCAACAGACAGAATAAATGTTTGTATTCAGAGGTGATGGATTCTGGTCTAAAACAGCAATCAAAGATTTTATTTATTAATTATTACTGATAAATGTTAGAGTTTTACTTTCATTAGATAAAAGATACTGAATTGTGTAAAAATTCAAAGCAATAAGAAAACTTTGAATAGTTTTATTTTCCATCCAATTAACCTTAAGACATTCCTTTCATTCCATCCGTAGTTGATTAAAATAGATGGCTTTTGTATTGAAAGTAGTTTGTTTGTTCATCTTAAACAATTCACTTTAGTTACATCCAGTTCAGAGATAATATATATCGGCAAATTGAATAAATATTTAATATTGTTATATTCCAGTTTATATTTGTTACCAAAAATATCAATGTTTAATCTACTTAAAATTCTTTATTTTTTATAAATAATGGTAAACAAAGCAGCAGAAACTTTGATCACAAACTCCTTTTACAAAGTCTCCATCTAAACCTGACCTCTTCTTAGTAAAAACCATTCAGACACTTATTTACAATTAAAAATTAAAATATTAAAAGCCCAAAAAAAAACTATCTCGAAACTGAGGTTTCGAAACCTCAGTCTGTCAGGTTTCTTTTTCAAGTTTCTCCCCCCTCCCTACCTTAAAAGACAATCCTCCTTTCAGCAAGGTTCGTTCTAAGATCTGTCCATTACATCTGTCGATAGGTAGATGACTCTTTTCTTATTATTAACGAGCACTACAGAGGGGACGTAAGCAAAGATTTTAATAGCATAAATCCAAAGATACAGTATACTCTGAAAGATGAGATAGAGGAACAAATCCCATTTTCGGATGTATTGATTAAGAAACATAAAAGAGGATATGAATCTACTGTGTTTCGAAAAAGTACCGATGCCGTGATTACAATTAATTTCAATAGTTCGATCCCAGAGTACTATAAAAGGAATTCCGTATATATGGCCATTGACTGAGCTATTAGAGTTTGCTCTAACGCTGTGCTCTTAGAACAGGAAATCAAGAATTTATGATTAAGGATATTTTTCTAAAAAATGGTTTTCCTCACACGACTTTGAACAGGTAAATTGAAAGTTTCTTAAAATCTAAACGTTTCAAGAAAGAATACCAGAATATTACTAAAAAAGACAAGGTTCGTAAGGTAACCAAATACGCTTCTGTTGCATACGATGAAACACTATTAAAAAAGTTAAAACCTACGGTGAACCAAGTAGGAATAGGACTGGCATGTAAGCCTAAAAACACTATCGGGCAGTACTTAATCGGAAAAAATGTACTGAGAAATATTATGTGGGATTATTTATGGAATTCGCTGTCAGGAAAATAATTCATATAATAGTAGTTGTCTATACATTGGTCAATCGGAAAGAGAGTTAGGAACCCGTATTAAAGAGCATGATGAAGCTTTAAAAAAGAGAAACATGTCATACGGCGGTTCACTTCCATACATACAAACATGTATTGGATACTAGTAAACCAATTGTATATGGTAATAGAAATGATAAATACTTATGCGAATTTTTCGAATCGGGCATGATAAAAATTCTCCATAGTTATAATCAGGATTTGTCTTCAAAAAATATCTTGGAGTACAGCCTCTAACTTGCAATAAAAGACCAAAAACGCTCCTTCGAAAATGTTAGCAGACAGCATCTTCCGGTTTAATGATTAGGCCCTTCGACACTAGTGGGAGACAATGTTTTTAGTGACCTTACTGTGTATTTTAGTTGCTGACGAACCCTGCTCAAAGGAGGATTGTCTTTTAAGGTAGGGAGGGGGCAGAAACTTGAAAAAGAAACCTAACAGACTGAGGTTTCGAAACGTAGTTTTATTCTTGGGCTTTTAATATTTTAATTTTTAATTGTAAATAAGTGTCTGAATGGTTGGCCTTTTTACTAATTGTATACGGCACGCTAAATTGAATTGATATAACGACCTCTTCTTCTTTAAGATTATAAAAAAAAATACCTTACCTTCACAATGAAGCACTACATGTTCTAAAGTCTTCCTGTGGTTTTTAAGTAGAACTTCTTTCTTCTTCACTTTTTCAAACGTTAAAACTAGTGACTTCTTTCAAACGAGATTTTCCAATAAGGATTTCTAAGATATTCATTATTTTCAACAAATAATAATAATAATAAATAAATAAATAAATAAATAAATTTTATTTTCTTTAATACAATATTGAAGTCCTGTTAGGATCTCCCATAAAGAGATCCTGTCAACAGGTGCTTAGATTATGTTGTACAAATTATTTAATTACATAAAATAACAGTATTTAAAAAATTACAAAAATTAATCACACAGAAAATTACAGATTTAAAGTCATTGTTTTATTAAAAAACCTAATGTTATATTTTTATGAGTCTCATGATACTTAGAACTATCTATTTTCAACATCGTTTTCCACAGTAATTTATTCCAATGCTTTCTACTAAGATCGGTACAATGATTATCATCATGGTCTTTTAAAATTTTAAATTTTAAATTTGCAAACAATTCAAATAATATTCCAATTTCCTCCAACTTTTTAACTATTTCTTCTGACCACTTACTTTTAAAACTATTATGGTTTTGTCTCAATAATTCTAACCAGCAAATTTTGGACAGTTTGTTCTCATAACAATTTGCAATAGATATTTGATAAAAAAAAAATTATATCCAAATCTTCAATGCCTGTTTCTATTCTAATGATATAATTAGGTGTGTTGTGCTACAAATTCAATGTTTTTAATGCTTTTGTTTTAATGACCTTTAACTCATCTGCCTCTCCAAATTTCCATTCCGTAATTCATGACAGGAGTTACCAACCAATTTAAAAGCCAAACTTTTTTGTTAAAATCTTCGTGAAAAAGAACCAATGGCATAAAACAATATTTCCTTTCTAATAAAAGCTCCTTTTCTCTTCAAATAGTTCCGATGCATTTCGAAACTCACATTCGACTTGAAGGTAAATCCTAAATATTGACATTCCTTTACAATGTCTAACTTTTCACTGCATGTTCTTCTATTTTCATTTTGGAATATTAAAACTTCAGATTTATCAATATTTATTTTAAACAGTAACTTTTCCAATGTTACTGGAAATGATTTGTGATGTTTCTCATTTCTTGAAGATCTTTAACATTTTTCGCTAATAATGCTGACATCAGCACAATTCAAATTAAAAACTTTAAATTTACCTACCACTACACCTCTGATATTATGCTGTTTCAAGTTTCATTAATTTCTTGAGTGTAGCCTAATATGAAAACAAACTCGGGCTTAACGAGCACTCTTGTCTCTCTCGCAGCGACTCAAAACTATCAATGAATTTTTCTTTAAGTTTTATCTTATTAGTCGTTTTATTATAAATTTTCTTGATAAAAATTCAATAAATTCCCTTTCAATCCTTTAACTCCTTCAGTAATATTATCTCTTATCAATTGTGTCAAACGCTGCTGACAGATCTGGAAATAATCACATCAATGGTCATAATAACAATAAATTGGGATGGTCTGTCTTCTGTCTTGCGTTGAAAAAGGGACCAGAAAAGGGTCCCGAAATTAGTAACTTACGTATAATTATTTAATCTTTTCATTTTGTGTGTTTTTTTATTTATTCCTCTCTGCATAACTAAATAATTATTTTTACAGTGTCTCTCCAAATATTCCGTAAAAAAAATCATAAACAACGCGACAAATTAAGGCAGAAAATGAATCCGAAGCCTCCTTTTGCTTCTCATATCAAAAAATACAAAAAAAATGGAAATATTAACAAATGCAAATTCTAATATGTTGCTGAAACTTTTGACCTTGACTACTTTAGAACAACGTCGAACCTTTGAGATTGAATGTTCAGAGTTCTAAATAATAATTATGGTGTCCTGAAGTTTCCTGAAGAAGGTTGTCGATTGCATTTGCTCATCTGCAGATTCCACCTGATGCCAACTGTTCTCTATAAGATTACGATCAGGTCTGTGTCAGTTAATAGTTTTAGTGAACCTTTCTGATAACCATTTTTTCACTTATAACAAATGTAAAACCCTTTCTAGAAACTTCCATTCTAGAAATAAAGCTGCAGTAACTTGTGAAGTGTCTTTTTGCCTTCTCATCAGAGGAAATAAGTGACTTCCACTTTTGACATCATATGATATCACAAATTGGGCCTTTTTAATTTTTTTGGGAGAGGAGAGGCTTCTTCTTCAATGAGGGGCTACAAGTCCTTTTGTCTTCTTACTATTAGCACTCACTGTTACCATCACATGCTAACACCCCCGTAGGTTCTTTCCATTCACGTTTCAGCTCAACATTAGCTTTACGAAGACCAGAAGCGTTTCATAAGCGTTAAATGCCGAATGTTTGGTGTAACTCAAGTACAAAAGACGAATGCATTTAAATATCAAAACAAAGATACAAAGAGATTGATTTGAAAATGTTATTTAATTTTCACAGATTCTTAAAGATTGTGGCAATTACGTCAATAGATTTGGAGTTTTCAAGCTATGAATTATTCAATATTACTCTTCAAACTCTAGCATTAAAATAAATAAAATAAAAATTATACTTGTAAAAAAAACTCACAAAATAAATTTCTGTATGTGGACTTATTAGTAGTAATTTTGATATTTTAAATAATATATAAATAATAATATAATAATACAGAAACATTCAAATTAAAGTAAGTAGAAATTGATCAAGATTAAATGAATAAATTGAATTAATTTAGTTTTTCCTCGTTTAGATTGCAGATATAATTATAACGTATCTCATTGTGCTAGTCCAGTTCCAAATATCTTCAAACAAAGCAGCCATATTGTAAATGAATTGGCCCCAAAACTTTTAAAGCATTGAAAATAAAGGATTAGATTTAATCTCAGCATTACAACTCAAATTTATAAACAGTTCGAAATTACTACTGAAAACAGTAATAAATAACTCTATAATAATTTAGAATTGATCTTTTTTCAGTTCTTAGCGAAAAACATACAAAATTCAGATGTTGCCAATGAAATAAATGATACTATAATGGCAATTCTACAAATTTAAATTAACATTGATATGAAAAACATTATTGATCTTATAAAGTATCGTAAGTCTTCTTACAAGAAGGCGAATTCTCTTTGTAAGAACTTAATTTTAGCTAATCTTTTGAATCATAATGCATTTCAATTGCAATTAATTCTAGGAGATTCAATTTCAAATTACAATGCTAAAATGTTTGGCTAAATAAACTAAAAAATAAATGTTATTTTTTCAAATAATCCTTTAGTTATTAAACTTCTTCCAAAACTTCCTATTAATCTTCAATATAAACAACAAAGAACACCAAACCATTACATCTCCAATATTTCAATTCTTTTATCAAGAATCTTTCTCAAGAAAAATACATCAAAAGAAAGAAAATTATTCAGTTGAAATATTATTCGGTTCAGTCAGTTGAAATTCTTCCTTGGGATTATGCCAGATCAATTACTAATTTTCACTCAAATTTAAGAATATTTATGAATTACATTGATGCAATGTGCGATTTAAAAACAGTTGATGATTTGTGTCAATTCCTGGAAAAAATTCCAGATTCATTTTTCAAATATTCAAAAACAGCTATTCAAATTTGAGTTATTCAAATTTTGCACTTACCAAGGTGTGCCAATACCTGATGAGCCTGTAACTCTCGAAAGTATTAAGATCAACTGCTTCAGCTAATTATCATGAAGAGAAGAAAAATCAGCTGAGTTCAAATTTTAAAAGTGATTTAAAGGATTTTTATGAAATTCATCACAAACATTTTGGAAAAATTTGATCATTATACCAAGGGAAAAAATAAAGGTATTGATTATGTGATACAAAAGGCTGGATGTCTTTTTAACTTTGATCATTTGATATGTCCTCGATCGGATGTTTCTGGAGAACATTTGGCATCTACGTTCACTTCCGAGACATTCTCAGAGGATATCAGCGACTTTTCTTTTAGCCTTACAAATATTGATAAGAATACTTTTTTCTTTGAATATAAGGAGCTATGTTCTTCGATGCAGCATAAAATATCTGAAAACAGAGATGAAGGGTCACTTTATGATTTACGAAAGCTTTCTAAGTTATCTATGGTACGGCTGAAGAATAAATTCCCCCTTATTCTAAAATTATTCTCGTTTTGCATGTCAACCCCTGTGTCACAGGCAATATGTGAGAGTTGGGGGTCAGTAATAAGCAATGTGATGGTAAAAAGACCAAGAGGTAATGATGGCTCATTGGAAGACATTGGCACATCAGATATGCTTGTATTAATTATGCTTAATGATCCTGAAAGTGGATGTAATCGTATACGCAAATTTTTGAAAGCTGCATTAATTGAAAAATATGGGATGTCATTCTTTCATTTTAAGCATGTGTCTACAAATGTTGCTTTTAAACCTGCTGTTACTTCGAAAGTATGTAGAGTTATTAATGATTCAGATAAATGCTTACCATGTTTTCACTAAGTTATATAATATAATACTTTCAGCCTGAGGTATTACTTACTTTCAGGTATTACTTTTCTCTTAGCTTGCCTTAACTGCAATTTCAATTTTAAACTGTATAAATATTTATTTATTGTGTGCATATATTATTGGTCATATATTTTATAATGAAAATTTTGCTTTAAAATGACAGTAATTTATTATGATAGTAAGCTTGGCTCTGCATCGTTCGGAGTTGCCCGAAATTTTGGTTTTTGAAACTGGTGCTGCAGATTGATACAGAAAATTCTGCTACTGGGGACAGCGTCACGGGGCAGGCACTTGATGTCGAGTGGGCTGAGGTGGACGTGGATGAGCCGAGCTCAACAGGAGATCCTGTAGCGAATCCCATGCCTACAGGAATGGGTTAAGTCCCAATGGGAAAATGCAGTAGAACCTCCAATATCCGAAACTCTTTTAAACAGTTTCAACTGCTTAAACTTCATTTAACCTCATTTAACCAATGTCGATTTTTTTTTTTTTTGTAAATAAACAATATCACTTCAAGGTCATCTTCGGCGGCAGCTATTCCTACTGCAGGCAGTGCCGACATGCCGATATCTTATCTCTTTCATTCCATTCGTCTCCAAGACCATCTGCCTTCTGCCTTTCTATTGGCTACTTTCTGTCTGACTCAGAAGCGTTGGCTTTACCGAAATGTATTTATGGCATGGATCCCACTAAACAAAAACGCAATAGCGATGACCATCACAGCGAAAGTGATGAAGATGTGATCGAAACTTCTAAAATAAGCAACTCCGATGCTTTTGAATGTTTTGCTAAAGGACTGATGTGGTTGGAGCAAGAGATTGACTCTGATTCTACAGAACTTATGCGACTGAAACAACTTCGGGACAGAGCGGCTAAAAGACGTCAAACTTCCATTAAGCCAATGTAAAGAATGTATCATATGTCATATAAACATTATATTGCATTTTCTGACTTGTGTGACATCTATTGAACAAATTTATTGTTTATAATCATGGAATATAATTAAAAACACCGCATTTAGTTATTTTGTACATGTGTATATGTTTAAAATCCAGTGTTTAATTTTTTTGCGGCCTCCTGACGGCCATTTTTAAGTGCTCTCTTTTATCCGGAATTTTCGATTTACCGACGGAGATCCGGTCCCGACCACTTCGGTTAATCGAGGTTCTACTATATTAAATAAATAAGTACCTTTACAATCTTAGTGGATTTTAATTGTCGAAGTAATCCATCACATTTATAGCTTTTAGAAAACGACGTCATTTTGCGAGATAGAGGGGGGGATTATGACGGTAGGGTGATTGTAGAGCAGGGGGATAAAAAATCGGCAAAAGTCGATGACGTAATACATGGACGGCCCCCAAACAAATCTACGAATTTAATTACTCGTGCAATCTTAAAAAATTAAGCCTCTCCAAAACTATTTTGTAAAGTTTTCGATTTTTAAAATAGATATTGTTTAATAATTGTTTGATATTGTGTAATATTTTTTGAAATTTTCTTTTTCTTTTAATATTGTTATTGATCTCTTGTTTTCATCGCTATTGTGAAACTTATCAATGTGTTTTCCAAAAGCAATTGCATTATTTCTGATTGCTGATACGGATGATCAGATATGGTATTGCCTAATTCACAATCAAACATTCATTCAATTACTGACTTCCACTCTTCTCAAAAGAATCTCCACATCAGCAATTTAAATTTAATGCCTTTAAATTTAGGAATTCTAATTATCCAATTTAGAGATAGTTTTAAAGTATAGTAGAGTAAGCAGAATTTATTATAGTTGTTTCATTATCTTTTTCCACACACTGAAGAAAATACCACGCCTTTTATTCTTTTAATATATTTTGTCTTTATTTCTGGTTTTATTAACATTTTTACTTGTTATGAGTTTTAAGTTTGCACCTCTTCATTTTATCTGAACTTAATCTACCTAACTTATTTTTCAACATATTTCGAATATTACTCCTGTTGCAATTGTAATTTTTCTTTGAAATTTGAAATTATTTCAAATTAATTTCAAGTTTGATACTTGAATATTATTCTTTCCTACTTGTTTGTGAAGGCTTTTCTAAATGACGAGGGTAAATTCAGAAATTCTGAATTATGATTCTAAACTTCCTTCAATTCATCAACTTTCTGATTCTTACAGAATATTTAGGGCATCTGCAATGATGCTCAGGATTCTAGGTTTTGCTCCACTTCAAGGTCTCCGTGATATTCCAGTGAATTTGAGATTTACATTTCGAAGCATTGAATTCGTCTATTCTCTTATGCTAATGCTTCTGTATTTCACAGGAGTAATTTATCACTTTTATGAAAACATTCTAAGCGAGAACTCCTTTCATTCTTACACTGAAGTAACTGACAACTTCCTCAGATTAGTTCTAAAAGGTATGAAGGCAAGTAAGTATTTGCAAATGATAGCTATCCCAATTCTTATTTTAGATTTGATGTTAAAGTGTCCAAAGTATTTCCCAAAAGGTATTGAGTGCGAAGCATTTCTGATTAAGAAACTGGAATTTCAGAGAAATAGATGTATTGGCAAAATTATTGCTCCATTTATCTTCAGCTTAATATACGTAAGTTATTGTATTAGCCACTTCCTTGTTTGGGAAACATCGATTTCGCTACCAATGTTAACATATCAAATCTTGAACTGGATTTGGAATATTGGAAACTTCATAGTGATTAGCTTATTTTTCAGTGTGTGTACAACCTACTGTGCTTACATAAAGCGTCTTCGTAGGGCCTTGAGAAATACAACAAGAAACAAAGGATTGATTCCTATTCTGCTGCAGTGTTATCGTTGCTTACTAATTCTCTTTAATAACATTCATAAGATGTTTTCTCCATTTTTGTGTTTTGTGATTATTATGAATTCTATTCTCCTTTGTGGTACAATCTATAATCTTTTCACTCAATGTATCATCACCAAAGTCATCAATCAACGATCAGTGCATAGTGCAACAATACTCATTGGCTCTTCTTCCTTCAACCTAACTCTCATTTTTTTAAGTGCCTCCAAGTTTAGCCGTCAGGTAATTTCCTATCTTTTTCTTGAATGTATTTGTTCTATTAATAACAGATGTATTTTTTTATTAATATCAATTGGTGTGAAATGAAAATCATCTTAATAGCGAAATATACAAGTATAGAAAGGTTATTATAAACTTAAAAACCAGAATATTAAAAATTAGAAAGAACTGATAGAAGATAAATTGGAATTTGTTAATATCATGATATTAATAAACATATCGTAAACATTAGAAACTACCTAGTTTCTAAAACATTTTTAAATATCATTGAAGTTAATTTGACCAATCATTTATATAATATTTATTTTATCTTCTGAATACATAATCAGTTTTTCGTTTCAAAGCAAACATTACAAGATTAATATAATTTTAAAATTTTAACATTATTATAGTATGTATTTTGGTAATATGGATGTCATTATAAATCACTTCAATGGAAAAATGTTAGCAAAGGTTAACCCTTGTTAACTATTGCATACTTTTAATGAAAAAAAAAACAGTCAATCATGTTTTCTGTATAACATGGAATTATTGATTTTTAAAATTTAACGTGCAGAGATATATACAATAAAGTGAAGAAATACAAGGCTGCACCTGAGTAAACAAAAGGTTTTCGCACCGTGAGCTATCATGTCCGGAATCTAGGATAGCTGTTTCAGCCATATTAGGTTTCTTCAGCTAGATATACCCTTGATGGTAGCTCAGAGTGCGAGACAAATATGCGAAAACAATTTCAGCTCCCCGAAATGTCCCTCGAGCAAAGTCAACGCTCAAAGTCATTTCGGGGAGCAGAAATGGTTTTCGCATATTTGTCTCGCAGTCTGAGATACCATCAAGGGTATATCTGACTGAAGAAACCTGATAAGGCTGAAACAGCTCTCCCAGATTCCCGACATGATAGCTGAGGGTGCGAGAACCTTTTGTTTACTCAGATGCAGTCTTGTATTTATTCACTTTATGGAATTATTGAATAAACAACATAGATGTTCAATTTTGAGATTTATAAATACATTTTGTAAGAGTTATTTCAATACTTCATAAGGAAGTATTACTTAATTAACAAGTAAGGAAATTTCTACACAGAGTTATAAAAAGATATTAATATATATACTATTGATATAAACAACAATAGTTATTTAATTCTCTTTTCATTTAAATGCAGCAATGGCTAAGAATTAATATTCCATCAGTAGATATTAAAAAGCAGTTTCTTTTATTTGGTAGAAATCAATTAGCAAATTATTCTTTTCAAATATTATCAATAAAGTACACGATTTCTTCATGTTTTGACAAATATTTGCTAAACAATGATTGACTATTGGTTTTGTAGAATTCATTGAAGCGCATTTATTGATTAATAAAAGCCTTTTTGATTATTTCTTAATTGATTCAGAGTCAGAAGTTGTTATCCTATGTTTTATAACATTTATTAAAATATTAAACCAGCCTAATTTCTACATGAATTTTAAAAAATATTTAATATTATTCTGCAGATTAATTAAATGTATTCTATTTAATATTTCTTACAACTTTTATACACATTTTCACACTTGGCTTAATATAAACTGTACAAAAGTAAGTTTAATTAATAGAATAGTACATTTACAGGAAGATGAAGTATAATTTTGGGAAAAAAATTGATTAACTTAAAAACTGTCTGTGTAATGATGAACATGGTTTTTTTTTAGAGTTTAATTTAAGAAAGATGTTTTTTATTTTTTTATTTTATTATCTAAAAATATTCGTAGCTCAAAACTCTCGTCAATAATCAATTTCTGGTAAATTAAAATCAATTGTTCTAAAATTGATTCTTATGCATGTATTATTAATGATAATAAGAATATTCAAATACATACAACACTAGAAACACACAATTATATACACATACACGGATGGTTCATGGTTAAAGTGGACTAATTCTATTTTTCCCGATTTGAAGTAAACTCCTCATTAAATAATTGCTGGTTTCTTAACTGGTATTTCTATGTAGATTTAAATCTCTACTTGAATCCCATCTGTAGATCTGTAAGCTGGTTTCTTAACTGGTATTTCTTTGTAGATGTAAATCTCTACTTTAGTCGCATCTGTAGATCTGTAAGCTCGTTACTCAAGTGGTATTTCTTTGTAGATACAAATCTCTACTTGAGTC
>JAFIDM010117124.1:0-15624 GCA_023159025.1 Thereuonema tuberculata
ATTTGATATGACTTTTATTCTTTTTTAAAACCTTTACTGTAGGGGAAGATGTAAATTATGAAGATGAATTAAGAAAATACCTGAAATTGGATAAAATCGCTTTGAATCCAAATAAGGCCTTAGTTCGACCTGTTTTGGAGCCCAATCACACTGTAATTGTTTACATGGGTTTAGGAGTCTCACATATTACAGAGCTGGTAATAAACTTATTTTTAACTCAATAATAATAAGCTACTTATTTTAAATGATTCAAATAGTTTAATGCACTTTAATTTCAATCAGACAAAAAGTTTAAAGTTTAAATTCTTTCTATGATTTATAAACCAAATCATATTTTTTTGAAATTAAAATTAAATAAATTAAAACTAGTCCAGTCAATGAATGATTATAGAGCGCATGGAGGGGGGCAGAATTTTTGACTTCAGGGATGGGTTTGGGGTTCATGGTTGGTAAACATCCCAAAAGTACCCGACCCTCAGAGGTTGGCCGAAGGGGTGGGGGCGTCCGGAAGGCCGTAAATTTTGCGATTTTTTAGTTTTTCCCTTAAAACTCGAAAACTATAGGTTCTGGAGAAAAAAGTATTCTGACCTGTTTGAAAGCTGACAAAATTTCTGACATTTTTTACTCGGACAAAAATTTTCTATCAGTTTTTGAAATATCAGCTTCTGAAAATCACCTATTTCCGGAAAACGATGTTTCCGATCACATGGTTCGTCATACTCTGTTCTTTAACACCTAAAATCTGCTAAGATGCTACAAACTACAATCAAATCAAGTGAAGAGGATTAGAGTTACAGCGTAATTACACATTCTAGATGCACAGTAATAGCTTAAATTATGGATTTTAAGATGTTGTGTTGTAATGTGATTGGTGCAATACTGGAAATCAATAATTACCTTTTATTGCATCCATTTGGCATGTTTTATCTATTTATTGCTGTAAGTTGTTGCATTTGGTATAATAATTAGTAGCTACACTCCAATAGTGGGAAAAGGTAGGTATTTCTATAAAATGATATAACATATGGTTTGAACTACGTTTAATTACACAAAAAAAAACAGTATGTAAAAAGTACAACAAAACGAAAAACATCTGTGAAATAAAAACGACCATCAATGTTGGGAGGGGGTAGTTATCCATGGAGACTCACTCAACATCACCAGAAGAGGAAAATGATCCCTGTAAGGTAACTGCAACTGGATTGAATTCTTCCGCCTCCTCCTCTTCCTCCTCCTCCTCGTTGATGGGGATCCCGTTATGGCAGTTGCGCTGGCAGTTATGGCATGCTGCAGAAGAATTCAACGATGCCCTTCTGCAGCTCCATCTTCCAGAGTCGCATTCCTTTTTACATCAACAAAATATGACTTCTAAAATTTCGTTGGGTGCAGCATTTTTGTCGCAGAACCTAGGCACCAACTCCCCATTTTTCTTCTCCCAGCCAGTCATTCCTTCACCCCACACATGTGGGGCCAATACCGTTCCCATCCATTTTTGTATTTGATAGTACTCTATAGGAGTGGTACTTCGTGGCCCCTTCAGTTGGTGGGAGTGTAGAGATGTCCAGATTGATCGAAGAAAAAATGATTTGATAAATGCTCGGTACCCATACACATCTAAGGACGACTACTTAGATAGAGCACCATACCATCTGAGTATGTAATTATTTCCAGCTCTTTCGATCTCGGATGGTGCCGACAAGGGCTGAGAAACACCTCAGCTGCTTCCTTTATTAATTTGTCCTTCTGGTATAATTTAACAAACCTGATTTTATTCTTTCTGAAGACTGCGGAGGTGGTATCACAGCCTGTGAAACTATGCAGAAAGAGAATGTGCTGCAGCCTGAGCTGTTGCAGCACTTGAGAAGAGCATGTTGCTGTACGCACAGCAATGCGTACAGTATTGCCATGTTTTCCTCTGCCATGTTTCACCAGAATTATGTAATGATCGGGAGGGGTTTTCGCCAGCGACAGGACTGCCAAGTCCACATCTTCGCCTATCACAGCAACTGAAGAGTTTCTGATTTTTCAATGGCTGCAGATATAATGCTCACATCTTCTTAATCCTCTGCTTGAAGGGTGTTAATGTCGTTTTCCTCCAGTTTTTTCATCAGTAGCTTTATAAGAAGGTTCTTGTTGTTGGCGTTCAAAAGGGAGATTTCTTGCTTCACTCTAATCTCAGTTTCCATAGTAAACTGAATATCCACGCACCGTTTGAGTCGATACCTACGATTGTGTTCCGACACTTTAGTACTTGCTGATATGTTGGTGCAGCCATCAAAAACTACAGTATAACTTCTTCCAGGATAGTACTGTGCAACTTCTTTATAAATCGTACGTATTCATCACAAATAGATGATATTGTGTTACTATGGTGTTGCCAAACGATCTTGTGGATAAGGAATCCCCCATCAACAACTATCGCATTGTTTCTGAATTGAACATCGCTTTCGGTTGTTGTAAAGAGACTGTACAAGATCGCCTTGTTACATTTTCTTATTTCACCGTCCTTTAAGAAATCATAGGGTAAGGGACCAACTCATATTCCATATAATTCTTAGATCATCGTCTGATTTCTTGCTTATGCAAATGCGTTGAAACAGTAGTTAGGGATTGACTGCAATTTTGTTATTGTTTATTGTGATTGATGAACTCCTAGAAGAAAGAGGAAGTGCTTGTTTTTTTCGTGATAATTTTATGTTTGAAAATGGCACATTTTCCATTTTAGACATTGCATTCTTCCCAACTCTAAGGGCATCCTAACAGGAGATTGTAGCATCTTCTGTAATCCTTGTTGCAATTGCCAAATGGGTGCAATAAAAGGTAGTTACTGATTTACAGCATTAAAACCTATCACATTACAACACAGCATCTTGAAATCCATAATTTCAGCTGTTACTGTGCATCTTAGTTAAAGTATCCCACTATAAGCCTACCCAGGCTTTTGGGGTCACGGGAGGCCAGGCTCTCAGCGTTTCAAGACCAACGGGACGAAGTTGAGGTCTGGTGGTCAGCCCGACGCCCGCCCACTGTGCATCTAGAATATATAATTATGCAGCAAATGTAATCCTCTTCACTTGATTTGATTGTAGTTTGTAGCATGTTAGTAGATTTGAGGTGTTAAAGAGCAGAGTATGACGAACCAGTGATCAGAAACATCGTTTTCCGGAAATAGGTGATTTTCAGAAGCTGATATTTCAAAAACGGTTGAGGATAGAAAATTTTTGTCGGGGTAAAAAATGTCAGAAATTTTGTCAGCTTTCAGACAGGTCAGAATACTTTTTTCTCCAGAACCTATAGTTTTCGAGTTCTAAGGAAAAAAACAAAAAATCGCAAAATTTACGGCCTTCCGGACGCCCCCACCCCTTCGGCTCACCTCTAAGGGTCGGGTACTTTTAGGATTTTCATCTCTCACGAACCCCAAAAGCCATATGGGTCCCCGAAGTCAAAAATTCTGCCCCCCTCCATGCGCTCTACACCCTTTTTGAGCATTCATTGCCGGGACTAAATATGGCAAGCAATGACAATTATCTTATATAACTGATAACAATTATAAAAAAAGAATTGAAAAAAAAACCAATAAAAACAAAACAGAAAAATTATAAATTAAATAAAGAAAAATATAATGACAAAAAATGTACTTCATCTAAAAGAGCTTGTATTGAAGTCAATATGAAATACTACTTTTGAAAAAAAAAAAAATTCTTAATTTTAAAATAATTTAGAAATGGATTATGATAACGACGAAAATTTAATGTGTTGTTGCTTACAAATACTTTTTCCTATAATTCCGTAGCATAATATCTAGCGTAAATAATGATAGGAGACAGTTATAATCAAAACGAAACAAAATCCAAAACTTTATCTGAAGTCTGAATCCGAGAAGGGAGTAACAAAGGAATTTTACACTAGAATACAAATGGACTCTAAAAAATAAAAGATTTCTGATATGTTTTTAGATGTCTTATTTTGTTTCTGTTTGTATTTTTCATTCATCTAAGTAACATGTTGACCACTGTGTAAAAATATCTCATCTCTGCGACTAAATTATAACACAGAAAAATGCTAACATTACTCAGGTGTTTTATTCGCTGAAGATCTGAAGTGTCTGTAAGTCTTTATTGAGACTATAGATTAGTGATATTATTTCAGGTTCTGAGTTTTCCCCCACTCATTTTATTATCATTTTCCATCAATGGATGCATCGTTTCGAAGGATCTGAGATATCAGTTTATATATTGCAAAAAAAAAAAAAAATATTTTTAATTATAAAATACTCATATCTATTTATTTCATTAAATCTCAATCAAATTTATTATTAATACATTTGTTTATTAATACAGTTTGTTTAATTCGAAATAAACATATTTTCAATATGCTAAAAACATTTATTTATAATCTATAAAATGAATATAGATGATTGTGATTTTTGATATTATCGTAGTATATTGAATTTTAAATTCAAATAAACAAAAATATTCTTTTTTATTTTTTAAAACAAAATTTTCATGACTGCAAACGAAAATTTTGTTACCAAGAAACCAGAAATTCTCCGGTTTTTGGATCAACTACCTCAATAATTTAGTTTTGCTTTAGATTTTTGGAATAATATCAATGCTGTAGAGTTTGGTTAATGTAGCGAGAGTCAATACAACGTATGGACTGGGCAATCGTCTATTTCAGGATTAGGAATGATTTAAGGTTTTTTGTTGGTAAATGAATTTGAAACTAGAAGAAAGCCGAATCTGAAATCTCAATTGGAATAAAAACTTTGTGTAACTTATTAGTGCAAATGATTTTGTTTGATTTCCTGAACACATCAATTGATACATAAAAGACATTTCATGTTATAAAGGTAAAGGTATCAGTCGATCAGCAGCAGTCGTACGGGTGGCACATGAAACTTGTGCTAGCAGTGAAAAGCCATTATATCCGACTTATCAACTTCGAAACCGGCAATATCGTTGGAATGCGCCGAAACTAGAAACCGCTCTGCACAAGGAATGGCTGCATATTCCCTTGAACATTGTGCATGACCTATATTTGTCCATTTCACATCCGATACAGGCTGTATTTAAGGCGAAGGGTGGGCAAACATCCTTCTAATAAATATTTTGTCGTTTCACAGGTGTTATTATTTTAACCATCCCCTGTATATATATAAAAATTGTTAATTTGTATTAACCATCAGCTAAAATTTGTTACTAAACTGTTCTGAAAATAAGTTTTCAAATTTATAATTATTTGTTTCATTAAAATCATTGCATATTATTTTATTACTTGATAGAAAATTATGTATAATAGAAAGAAATAACATCTTATTTTTCTTTTTCTTCTTTAGGATGAATCAAAAGAAATACTAAATATAATGGTTTGGCGAGGAATGGTAATTTAAGTTATAATATTTGATTAGTTATATTACAATTTCCTAATCTTTCGGCTAGTGTTGAAGAATAATAGATTTCGAGAGAATTCGAAGCTTTTTATTCACTTCGCAGCTGGAAATTAGGTTTTTAAGGAGTTAACATTGTGCACAGAAGTAAGATGAAATTTCGAAATGTACAAAGAAAGTAGTTTTACTTTTAGAAATAAAGAAATAAATGTGTTTATGCTCAGATATACATTGTGAGCTAATGAAGATGCTTCATTGATTTCAAAAATTATTTGTAAATTTTTATTTTTGGAATGAAAGGAGGTGTAATGACCAAAAGAATCGTTACCAAACTTTAAAGTTGGTTTTTAACAAAAATCAAATATTAAGAAGAAATGGTTTAACTGCTTTCCCTGAAGAGCAAGTTTGTTATAACTTAAACTGGTTAGCTTAAAAACTTTTGTTTTATGTTGTAGACAAAGTTCTTTCGAGCCTTTGTCGCAGGTCAAAGGGAACGCAGGTCAAGGATTTGACATTTTTTTTTTTCTATTATTGTAATATTTTGATTCTGTTCCGCTTCCGTGAGTTAGAGTGGGATTCTCATATGTTCGCACCTTCTGAGCCTATCATTGGTGGGGTTTGTCTGGCTTCAGCCTACTTTTTATAAAAATTCAAACTTTGCTATTCAATTCGTATTTCAGTTTCATTTAAGGAAATTATTTAAAATAATCATAAGTTTAAATTTCTATTGTTTTATGTTAATCTTAATATTTGATTCTACAATGTATCAATTAATATCTATGATATGTTCTTTCAGGGTTGGGAAGAACCATCTTTGTCATGGAATGCTTCTAAATTTGGAAACATACATTTCCTGACTTTGCCTTACGATTTACTTTGGAAACCAGACATTATGCTTCTTCATGAGTGAGTAGAAAATGTTTTCATTGACTGTGCCGTATCTAGGGTTTGTGGTTTGCAGAAGCAATCTCACAAATGATTCTCTCAGGTCCAACTCAATAAAAAATTCATTTCTAACTAAAAGATATAATTGGTTTCTCAACTTTCAAATACTCGTCTGATTAGATCGCCATAATAGTTAATTAAAAAAAAGAGAATTTAGAAAATAGGAGACAACCATTTAAATGCTATCAACAATTATAAAAAGAAAGTTAAAATAAAATATACAGATTTCCATTGAAGAGAAGACAAATTTATTACAGGGAAATGGATTCGAGTTTCTATTCAAGTAGTAGATAGATGTTATTCTGATACGATATTAATGAATTTGAATAATAATAATAATAATAATAATAATAATCCCTGATCATTCTTGCACACATCTTTGGTCCTTGACCCGCCATATTGTTTTTGCTGGGGAAACCCAAGGTTTGAAACATACAAACATAATAATAATAATAATATATATATTTTTTTTTAATACACTTGGCAATATGTGCTTTGGTCCTTGACCCGCCGTATTGTCTTAGCTGGGGAATCCCATGGTTTGAAACTTTTTCGATATAATAATAATAATAATCCTACACGAAAAACAAGTACACACACTTAGGGAACACTTCCACGAAAGAGTACAACACTCCTCACTCCACTCAGCCATTGTCAAGGCAGACACACACCTCACACTCCTGAACCTCGAAAACTCTTCTCCTACACTCACCACCCCTGACATCCACACTCAGCAGCTGCGTGAATCATGGGCTCCTAAGGAACTCCATGGCAGACATCGCCATGAACTCAGCCATCCTCATGTCGACATGGAAGCGTCGAACAGATGGCTGACGAGTGGTGAGCTGTTTGGGGAGACCGAAGGATTCAAATCGCGATACAGGACCAAGTCATCCCCACACGCAACTACAAGAAACACATCCTACACGATGCAAACACACATGATGACAAATGCAGGAAATGCCACACTACGCATGAGACGATCGACCACGTAATATCAGGCTGTCCTCTTCTCTCTCAAACAGACTACCTCCACCGACACAATCAGATAGCGTCGATCGTTCATCAAAAACTAGCACACAAATATTCACTTATTAAGAACACGGTCCCGTACTACAAGTACATACCACAGAGCGTATTAGAGTCACCCTCATATAAACTGTACTGGGACCGCCCCATTCACACAGACAAATCCATACATCACAACAGACCTGACATCACACTTGTTGATAAGGTCAACAAACAGACCTATCTCATTGATATTGCAGTGCCTATCAGCAAGAACATGCAGAAAACTCACGCAGACAAGATAAGTAAATACACAGACCTAGCACACGAGCTCCAGAAGCAGTGGAGGCAGGACCAAGTACATGTTGAACCAATCGTTCTGTCTGCCAGTGTTCTGGTGCCTCACACATTGCACCACAGCCTCAGCACACTAGGACTTCATAAAAACACTTATGCACAACTCCAGAAGGCTGTGGTATTCAACACAACACGCATAGTTAGGAAATTTAGAGACACAACCACACATTCCTAATCATTCTTCCACACTTTTTTTTTTTTACATTTGGCAATATGTGCTTTGGTCCTTGACCCGCCATATTGTCTTTGCTGGGGAAACCCATGGTTTGAATCTTTTACGGTATAATAATAACAATAATAATAATTTTAAATTATGTATTTTATTGCCTTTTTCAGATTTCGCATTTTGCATTTAGAGCAAATGGGTTGAAAAGCATTTTAAGTATTGGATGAAAAATACTAATTTTTCACGTAAAAAGGAATATTTTTTGCAACCAATAATATTAATTAAGCACATTAATTAAAACGAGTTAAATTTATAGAGGGTGTCCCAAATTGAAGTATACACTCTTTGAAACGTTATAACTCAGCAACGAAATGAGATAGAAATATAAGGTGAATTGTATTTTATTCTGTAAACGTCCTTAAGCCCGTAGCATGTTCAAAATGTCCACCTTCTGCCACAGTATACTCACAACACCGACGTCGAACAGAGCGACATTCCGACTGCATTGTAGCAAATGGAATGTCATTGATGGAATGTTCAATTTGATCTCTTAATTCCGTCAGTGTTTGTGGGTTTGTGGCGTACGTGTTCTTTAAAGTTCCCCAAAGGTAGAAGTCGAGAGGGGTTAAATCGGGAGATCGAGGCCGTCGCACTTCCTCTTCGTCCTATCCATCTCTGATTGAATGTGTGATCGAGGAAGTTCTCACATCAATATGAAAGTGATGTGGAGCTCCGTCTTGTTGGAAGTAAATCTTCATTTCTCGAAGAGATCATTAAGACGTGGAATCATGAGTTCCAATATCTGCAGATAAATCTGACCCGTGACAGTATGTTCGGAAATCCACTGCCCAAGTAATACTCTGGAGGACAGACCACACCATACTGTTATCCCTGGAAGATTGAAGCCTTTTCTTCAATGATGTTTGAGTTTTCGTTAGCTCAGTACACACAATTATAACGATTAATTGTGCCATTAAGTTTGAATGTTACTTCATCTGACCAAACAATTAAGTCTTGAAAATCCTCCCTTTTGTCACACTTAACCACTCACAAAATTGCAGTCGCCTATCTGGGTCGTCCTCATTTAGTGCGTGGCAAGTCGCGGAATGTAAGGCTTCCATTATTGACCTCGCAAAATTCGATGAACACTGGATTTGGCGATACCAATTTCATGAGAGCATTGCCTACTTTGGGGATCTGCAAAAACCTCCATGACGGCATCATCACACACTTATCAGTGGAACTTCTCTTTCTAACGCACCGACCTTTCAACACATCTTTCACTGTTCCTTCGGCTCCAAACTTGTCTCGGTGTTTTATTGTTACCCTTGTTGGCGGTGGTGTACCAAACTCAACCCACCAACGTCGTTGCACCTCAACAACATTCTCCACTTTCCAATAACACTTCAGAACACATTACGTTCATCGAATGAAAGTCTCATCGCCACTTTGGTTTCTAAACAAATGAACAACAATGAGCGTGTTGCTATGCTTTTCCAGCGCTCTCTGGATCATACACAACACACCTTATATTTCTATCTCATTTCGTTGCTGAGTTATAACGTTTCAAAGAGTGTATACCTCAATTTGGGACACCCTGTATATAAAAACGTATATATAAATGGTAAGTATAACCCTAAACCAACTTCAAAAATCTAAACATTAAAATATTCTAATCAATAATATAAAATTATTCATTTTTTTTTCTTATCGTAATTTTGTTTTCCACATCGAAATTTGAGCTGGGCTTCTACTTTGTAAAAAACCGATGCATTATTTCCTTCTTTAGCAGCGTAGAACTATCGTCTTCAGAGCTGCTTTTTGATTTATTTCTGAACTTTCAGAAATTTACGTTATTTTTGTACGTTTCTTTCGAACATTTTTTGTATGTTTTCGTATTTTTTTGCATTGCAGCGCTGGAACCTACAACTTTGGAATTTTCTGGCAGTTTAAAAGCAAGAGATGTTTATGAAACACGATCTAACAAACATAAAATGAATAATAAGATAAATAACTGAACTAAGAAGAAAGTCTTATGCCCAAGTGCACCAAACTTCAATTAACTTTGACGGCTGCATTGTGGACGTAACTAAAATTAGTGGGGAGCTGCTGCAGAAAAATTTTAGCCTTTGTTTTAAAATTATGTGAAAGGAAACAAACATGTGTAAAAAGAAATTTATCAAGTTTAAAAATAAATTTTCTTTTTATACATGTTTGTTTTCTTTAACACAATTTTAAAGCAAAGGCTAAAATTTTTCTGCAGCAGCACCTCCCACTAATTTTAGCTACGTCCACAATGCAGCCATCAAAGTTAATTGAAGTTTGGTGCACTTGGTCATTACAGATATTTTGTATTGATGGATGTCGTCAACAATCAGCATTTCTTAAGATTTCTCAAGATAGTAGCTTCAATAAATGATTATTTTGGATGATAATTTGTCAGTTCATCTTTTTTCATTAATGCGTGCTTTAATAAGGCAATTTAGGATATTAATGACAGTTTTCAAGTTAAATGTAAAGTTTAATTTTACATTACAGTCTATTGGAATAAGTTAGTAGGCCTATTTGCAATGCACCTTATGTAAAGTGATTGGTATTATACTGTCCTAATTTTCGTTAAGAGGATATAGGTTATTAAAGGCTGTTATAAATTTAAATTTTATTTATTTATTTTAGCATAAATAGTATAGGGCTGTTAACATTAAAGTCCCTCTACATAGAGGGCTCTGGAGCGTGTTCTAAGGCTTCCAATAGAAAGAAATTTGGACAACAGGTACTTCAAACGATGCGCTCGATATTGAAGAAAAAAAAATAGTACAAAAATGGCCAATATATGGCGCTGTAGCAATAGCTAAATGTAACTAACGTAAAAACAATTACTGTGTTTCTCTAAAAATATAACTTAAATAATGCAGATACTGTACTAACAAGTAATACAAGAACGAACAAATACAAGAAGGAATTCCGTCAAATTCGACTAGTTTAGAGTTGCGCTCCTGTCCCGAGGGCGAACCGAAGAATTTCGTCACTGGTCACATGTCGCTCTCTGATTGGAGGTCGCATCACGGTCGTGCATAATGTTATTTTCTTAAAGTTGATTCTCAGCTCTATAAAAGGAAAGAAAGCTCTTCAAAAGCATTAAATGCTTACCAGCACATCACGAGCAATGCCAAGGTTCCAGGAAAAAGCGCTATTGCTGAAGTTATTCTATCAGAACAATAACAATGCAGCTGCGGCTGTTAGAGAATTCCGGTGTCAGAACTTATAAGGCATGGACCAATGTCTGCTCACACTGTCCACATAATGATTGCAAAATTTGAAGCAACAGGACAACTGGCGTTCTGTAGGTAGAGGTCGAAAACGAGTGGACTTTTCTCGCATTGAAGATATGGCTACTGATGTCGAGGATTGTCACATTAATCTCCATATGGTAGTGTATGTGAACCAGTTGTTGCCCCTGCAGTGGAATGCCCTATGTCACTGTAAGATAGTGATGGATCAGATATTGTGGTATTATCGGTACAAGGAGTCCACAGCAGCTACAGCACCGTGAGGCAGAAATTCATATAACACTATTATTGCTCTTCAGTTCCTGGAGGAAAGACAGTTGATATCACTTGGCCATGGAACATTCTTTGGAGTAACGAAGTCCACTTCTGCTTAATTGGGCAAGTGAATATCCACAACTGTCGCACGTTGTGTTTTTGTTGCTCATTTGCGATAGTTGTGGGCATTTGCATATTGGCAACAAAAACTCCACTTGTTATCGAAGAGGTAACGTTGCATTCTCCAAACGTTATGTGGTAGTGTGGATTTACGGCTAATTTTATCATTAAGACATATCTTTTTTCGAAGAGGTGACTCGAACTGGGCCCTGAACCTGTTCAATAACCGAACATTTGGTATTACCAAATGTTGGCAGTGATGTTAGAGCTTCGACAACTCGAGTGCCTTCATGAAACCATATTCATGCAAGACGGTGCACCACTCCACGTAAGCCGTTGTGTTTAAAATTTGTTAAGGCCGCACTTTACAAATGAAAGGGTTATCAGCCGTTATTTCCAGACAATTTGACCTCCCCGGTCGCCCGACCTCATCCCATCTGACTTCTGGTTGTGGGTTTTTTTTTTGAAGAACCAGATATATTGTGAAAAATGTCAAATTTTGTTAGATCTGAAGGACAGCATTAGAAGTAACGATCTAACAATTCCAGCAGACCTATTGCATTTTGCGGTAAAAAATGCCGTCTTGCGAAAACGTTGTTGACAACAATGGTGGACACACTGGATATATGAAACGCTGTTCAAATGACATTGCTACAGCACCATCTATTGGCAATTTTTTCTATTTTTTTTTTTTTTTTTTTTTTTAATTTTTGAAGTACTTGTTGTCCAAGTTTCTTCGCATTTGGAGTCTTGGAACGTCCTCGAGAGCCTTGTGAAATACAGACGAACTTAATGTTATTAAACCTGTATGTTTTAAATTCTTTATAGATATTTGTTTAAATCATTTTATATATTAATATCAAATACTTTTCTATCTCTCTAGAAGTGACTACACTGGCCAAAACTCGAAACCTCAAAGAGAAGAAGTTTTTGCTGTCTCTGGAGGCTGGATTTACTGGTTCGCTCATGCGTCCTTAATGACTGTCTGTCCTTTAGATTTCCAGCGATTCCCTTTTGATGAACATGACTGTGTGTTGGAATTTGGATCCTATTCCCATTATAGTGGAGAACTAATTCTGAAGTTAATGTCACAATCTGAAAATTACACATCAGATGTAAGAGAAATTCAGGAATTTAAATTTTAGTTTAAATTTTTAAAACTAAAAAAAAAATTAGTTTTATTAAAGACAATTATTCTTTTCATTTACATGCTTTTCATTTTAATTCTATAAAAACAATTAATGAAAAAAAAAAACTTATTTGAAGATGTTAAAATTGGTTATGTGTTAATAATTTTAATAGCTATCATTTTTTATAATGGATTACCATTATTAGTTCTTAAGAATGTTCCGTTTCTTTTCATATTTATTTTTGATGAGGGAGGAGGGAGATATTTCAAATACAAAATACAAAATTACAAAAATTTCAAATATAGAAATTAGATTGTCTTTTGTCCTTAAATAGTCATGCCAGATTCACAATGAGATCCATCTTGTGGTTCAAAAAGTTATTGAGATAGAAAAACACACACACAGACTAAGTGGTTTAATGAGCCCCATTTTCTTAGAAAAGTAGGCCAAAACATGAATCTTGTAAATGAGTTCAAGTAATTTCTCTAAACTGTAATGATTTTGAATTCTATGTAAATTTTTTATTCATTTAATTTTTTAATAGATCACATATTTCCTTGACGATGAAAATAACCAGTGGGAGATTGTAAGATCCTGGGGTCAACAAAATATCTACAAGTACACTGACACCTATTCTTGGCACACTTTAGAGTTCCACATTGTTCTCCGCAGACGAAATGCGTATTTTGGATTAACTCTTATTATGCCTATGATCATGACGATGCTCCTAACTTTAATAGGCTTTTGGCTTCCTTGGGATTCGACTGGAAGATTAACTTTAGGCCAAATAAACTTGGTTCTTTTGACTGTTCTCTCAGCGCATCTGTATTGGGTCATTCCCAGAAGTGGAAGTAGCGTTCCTGGTATAGGTAAGCAACCCTTGATGTCAGGATTTAAATATTTTATTAGCAGAGAAAAAAGATAATTTCTATAGATTCTGATTTATTTTATAGAATAAAAACAAAAATATAAAAATCTGTTCACACAGATTCGCTCACATTTACGACAGATGCACTTCTTAGGTAAGATATATCTGGATCTTCTTAATGATTTTTTTCTTTTATCTGTCCTATTCTACTTTATTGTTTCTAAAATACAATAACTTTATATTGAGTTCTAATACTGACGTGTTTGCAGATTGGTAAAAGCTAAAACTAAAATACGCTAATCATTTGAATAGGTAGTTTTTTGATAGCACCATTATTATACATATATAAACATATACAAATATTTACACCGTTGTGCAGGAAGGTAGATAAGCTTAAAAAATTCCTCTGATCACTATTTCAAATAAATAGTGATTTTTTTTAAAACTATTTTTAGCACTGTGTAATTATCAGCTTCTCTATTATCCTGGTTTAATATACGATTTTTTTATATGAGATAAGACAATCCTTCCACTGCCTCACTCGGATTTTCAGAAAGATGGCGCTCACATCCACGCTACCAAATACAAGTTGATTTGAGACTACAACGATGAATCAAATCAACTATCCTGGTATCCCCAGTCACCAATATTAATATTTCAAAACCTTGAGTATGAAAGCAGGAGAGCATGATGTTCGTCTTCATCACTCGTATATTTGGCAGAGATTTTACAGAAGAAATGGTATAAAATACTTGCTATCTTTTGTGCAGTCTGTATGTATCAACTTCAAAATGCTTACTGTGGATCTATTCCGTGTAAATAAAGATATTTGACATACTGCAAGTGTTTCCATCAGTCTGCCTACTCTTGTACCTTCTGTATATAAAATTTTCATATATTGTTATTATTCCTGTATTATTCGTATTGAATTACTTCACAAAGCCGTTCCGACATAGGCTAGTGATTTAGGAGGCGCCCTCCCACGCAGCAGATGTGGCGGAACCTTCACTTTCCCTTCGGGTCTGAAGCCTTTCCGTAATGACTTCCCGAGGAAGGTAAAGAGAAACCACCGCAGTATCTGTTCCCTGAAAATTCAATGGATTCTGTCAACCCACCAACCTTAGGGTTGTGGATATATGTATTCCTTGCAGAAGAACATACCAGAACTTATTCTTTAAAGAAATAACTCAACATTTGATGGGAAGGACGAGTACTTCACAAAGGATCCCACGATTACAATAAAGAATCCATTTCATAAAGGCCATGGGGAAAAGGGGAAAACATCGAAAATAATTTTCAAAATCTTTAGTTCTTTTTCTTTTTCTTAAGAAAGCATAAAAATGTTTCGAACTATTGATAGTCAATTAGTAAGTCATTGTTGCCTTGATTTAACAGAAAGAAGATATAGATCAGCATTATTGTTAATCACCTAACAAAAGTTTACAGTAATCTGAAGCGAACTGAAGCTGACTTAATTTAATACATTTAACTTATGTAGATAGTTTTATTTAAAAGCATATTTTTTCCTTTATATGTTCTTTCTTTCAGTTGTCTGCTGCGGGAATTCTATGTTGTTTGCTTGCTTTTCAATGATCCTCACAGTGATTTGTTTGAAGATTTCACGTCAAACTCCTTCAATGAGAGTTCCAAATATATTTAGAAATGTTCTTCAGGGAATACCAGCCAGAATTCTTGGATTGGGAGATGGACTTGCTGTAAGTGTTCTCAATTCAAGTCATAATTTGTAATGTGTAAGTTGTTTAAAATAAAATTCGCCATAACTTTTATGGTTTCTTCAACGATGTATCCTTTAAACATACGCAGATCAATGATAAGTTTACGTACCAGTCATGTCATAATTGCTGTTGTGTTACGAACAAAATTAGTATCTCAAATTGGCCATTTGTGGGATCAAAGGTCAAGGTTTCATTATTGCTTGTAATTTGAAGATAATAATTATTTATAAAAATTTAACTTAAATAACAATGATTAAAAAAAAGTTCAAAGTTTAAAAATGGATTCTGGTTTTCGAAATAACATACTGCAAAATTATCATAAGAAATGCTATTATCATAAGAAATGCTATTTATCATAAG